>JAPYXV010004219.1:0-11565 GCA_028533065.1 Trachops cirrhosus
GAACTATGTAAGGAACCGAGGAGTTCCTAGAACACTTTTCATATTGTTCCTCCTTCTTACGAAATAGGACATGATCCTCCGTTTCCTCGTCTGTAAAATATTAGTAGGAATATCTGAGCCCATAATGCTTTCATGAGGACTAAGTAAACAACATATACAAACTGCCCAACAAATCTTCTGGTTAAGATGGCACCAACAGCCAACGTGAAAACACCACCCCTGACAAGGCTAACCAAGAATAACAGAGAGAGAATACAAATTACCAATGTCAGAGATGAAAGAGGTATCCTTACTACTGATCCCACAGACATTAAAACAGCAAAAGAATACTGTGAAGAATGCTATGTCTACAAATTTGATAATTTAGGTGAAACAAATTAATTCTTGAGACATACAAATTACTAAACTCACATAAGGAGAAATAAATTTGCTAAATGGCACTATATATAATTTTTAATTGAATCAATAATTAATAACCTTCCAAGAATAAAGAATGAATCAAGTCTAGATGGTTTTACTGGTAAATTTTAACAAAGACTTAAAGAAAGAAATTATACAAATTCTCTGCAATCTCTTCCAAAAACATAGAAACAAAGGGATGTATCCTATTTCATTCTGTGAGGCTAGCATTATGCTATCACTAAAATAAAATAAAGATATAAAAACAGAAAATTAATGACCAATATCTAAATGATTAATATCATGTGCATAGATGTCAGATTTACAGAAATTAGAAAATAAATTAAAAATGCATTAATAGAATTTTATACCACAACCAAGTGGGATTTATTTATTGGTTTAATGTTCAAACATCAATCAATGCAATTTATCTTATCAAAAGGAAATTGTAGTCAATTTAAAATTAGCAAAGTATTTTTTTAAATATTAAGACCAGAAGCAAAAGAGCAACAATTATATCAATGCGACAACTGAAATCACTGACCAAGTCCGTAAAGAAGCAACTGGTCCACTCTGCAGTCTCACCAGTTTAGCCTAGTCCAGTGGAAGGCTAATAGAAAGAAAATACAAAAAGTAGGCCGGGCAACCATGAGGGGACTTCCTTCTTCTACCTAATCTCACAGAGTCTGAATGAAGATCTTGAAATGCAGCTGCTTATCCACCCATTTCACAGAAGAGAGAAGACTGATTCTCAAAAAGAATAAATAGCCTGCCTTGGATCAACCAGCTCATAAGTGACAGGTGTAGAAAACAATGCCAGGTCCCATAGCAAAGCACTTGTCACTGAAGCAGACTGGGTTTAGAATGCAATAAAGATAAAACTACCGAGAAACAACAAAGAGTCACCTGGGAAATTCACACATGGTGATTGGCAAAGAGGACTGTATTACGGAACAGGAAAGCGAATTCCCACCAGAGTAGAGAGCATGTCAATCATCCTGTTCCCTTCATATTCTTTGATGCGTGAGAAGCGTTATTCTGGAGCTCATAGAGTTGAAAGATGGAGGGAGGGCCATCAAGCAGAGACATGCATTCGACATTATGGGATATGTAGGGTATACAGAGTGCTATGGCAATATGGGGGAGGGGCACACAGCCATACCTGGGGGGCTCAGAAAAGGCATCACAGAGAAGGTAATGAGTGAGCTGAACCTTCAAGAATGCACTGACAACAAAGATTTCATTCTCAACTCTTCCATGAAATAACCATGATGCCGGATAATTCATATAACCTCTCTGAACCTTGTGACCTAATTTATAAAATGAAGGGTGGAGATGAGTTCTCAGAGTTCTCTCAATGCCATCAGTCAAGATTCTATAAATCTGTAAGAGAATGGAAATTTTCTTTGATTTTTTTCCTCTACCATCTTCCACGTATGCTGTGTTTTTCCCTTCACTTTTGCTTGCTTTGGCCAGCGACACTATCCCACCATACCGCCTCACTACCACTAAAAAAAAAAGGAAGTAAAAGGAATGTTTTAAAATGACAAGTACCTTTTACTCTTAGCTAAGTTTAACATGCATTTAGTCATCTGCTCTGGGTTATTTTGGCTTTATACTCTATGTATTCTGTCAGTCAATAAAAAAGGTACCGCTCACCACACTACCAACCACAGTACATGTGTGAGTACTCTCCCATAAAAACAGAGGACTCCTTTTGTGGAACTCTACAAAGAGCTATTTGCTACATAGTACTTCATTAATATTTGTGAAATTTCAACATAGAATTTCAAATCTTAGGCATATGGCATCTCTAAAAATCCTATTAAATTTAGTAAACTAAAATATGTTATTGATTTAGGGCTATTTTTATATACTAAAAAGGAAAAAAGGTGATGGAATTGCTGAGTCATTATAGACTAGAAGCAAAAAGAGGAAAGAGCAGAGAGAGATACTAATACTGAGGCGTACTTCAGATTCTGGCTAGATCTAAAGGGCAAAGATGAATTGTAGACCCAATATACGCTGATACAATTCCCAAGACCTCTCCATTACCAGCAAAGGAAAACCAGCAACCCTGTGAGAGTAGCCGGCCAGCAGCTAGGATCAAATCTATAGAGACACAGGGAGACACAGCCTCTGAGAGAGCAGAATCCCAGACCATTCCAGTGCTGTGTGACTGTGGAGAAATTCTTTAACCTCTCTGAATCTCAGTCCCCTCACGTGCAAAATAAAGTTTGGGGAATTTTTTTTTTATCTCTGAAGTCATTTGGGAGAAGAATAGGGAATGGAAAAAAGAGATTTTAGGCCATACTATCCAGGTTTATTCATTCATTCTTTCAGTCCTCAAATCTCTATGCTGTGCTTACTAGATACAAGGCACTAAGGATCACAAGGTGAGTAAAAGCAGATATTAAGCTATAACAAAATCAGTGCACCGATAGTATACAGATGAAATTCTGAAGTGGGCAGTGGAAAGATGCGTACCACCAGGACAGCTGGGCTAGGTGCTAATTTATGCTGTGCTTGTGACTGGAGTGAAGACAAGAGAAAATGAAGGGAAGGTGCCCGGGTCAGTCTTGAGAAACTGCAAACCATAATTATCTAATCAAGGAGAATAAGCTTCCAGGGAAATTCAAGGAAAGGCCTGAGGAGAAGGAAGGCTCTGGATCCAGAATATTAATGTTACTGAGACTAGAACAGGGTCTTCCAAACATGTGAGTCAGGGGTCAGCACTGTCGACGGCTGCTGAAAGGTCACTAGATACCAGCCCTGAGAAACACCCTTTGAACTCCATGACAAGGACGAGGGCAGCAACAACGGGTACATGGGCAGGGGCGTATTTGTCTTTATTAGTTTTGTGACTGTGAACAAGTCTCGAGGCCAATTTGAGCCTCAGTGTCTGTAGCTACAAAAATGGAGCTAAACACATTTACTTCAGAGAGATTTCCACAGTGTTCAGCAGAGCATCTGTTCAGTAAATGTCTCCCTGCACGTTCAAGGTTCATCCAGGAAAAAATGTTCCTTTATGGCATTAACTCAGATGTAACTTGCCCTCAGATTTTTCTTCGTGGGATTAATCAGAATAACCATTATGAAATTTACTCCTATAGTCAATTATACTGAAATAGCGTCTAGATAATAATCCACATAAAAGTGTGATTACACAAGCAAATGAAATCAAAATAAAAATATCATTCAGTAAGTTAGAGGAATTACATAGTAGAGCTCATGAGCCAGTCATGGCGTTGACAGCACAGTCATTGTCATTTAACTTTTTTTCCTTCCTTCAAGTGCTGTCCAAATCAAACTCATAACTCCCAAGATGACACCTCACTGACGCCCCCATTCTTTTGCAAGAATTAAAACAAGCACCTCACTTAGGTTCATTCCTGCCTGTTGAAATTCTTCAGCAAATAAACACCATCTTCAAAGCTACATGGGGTGTCCCTCTTGCTTCTGCTTTATCTGGGGGAACAGGAGTCCGGATTACCTTTGGCTCCAGGGCTGGTCAGCCCCAGGCACAGAGGTACGTGCTTCACACCCGTCACCTCACCGCAGCACCTGGCAATCCCGCCGGGTAACTTTGGTCCCAACAGTGGATGAAACTGAGGCTCGCTGAGGTGAAATAACTCACAAGGCTGGTGTGTGGCAGAACCAGAATCTGAAATCAGATTTCTCTGATTCGAAATCCTAAGACTTTCCATTACATCAATATTTCCCAACTCAATGGTGTAGCAACACTGGGGTGAGAGGGAGAAAAAGGAGTCCAACAATAACACTGGCAGTAAAGCAGTACATAGCGTCATGTTGCCATACTGAGCAAATAAAATTACAGGATACCCAGTTAAATTTAAGTTTGAGGTAAATAAACATTGTGCATATAAAAAAAGTGTCCCATGCAATATTTGAGACATAGCTTTACTAAAAAATTACTTGTTATTTATCTGAAATTAAAATTTAACTGAGCATCCTGTACTTTACCTGGCAACCCTATAATAAAAAACTATCTAAAACTTGGTGTGCTTTCTATTATCATCATATACCAGCAATTCTAAACAATGGCAGTGACAAAATACTTCTCTCTGATGGGAGGACTTCCCCCCTCGCTCTCCCCAAACACATTGATTCACCACTACCCAAACTGTTCTACAAAATGTCACTGCCCCATGAGATGTTAAAAAGTCTAGTGGAGCCATGACTGGTGTAGCTCAGTGGGTTGGGCATCATCCCACAGACCAAAAGGTCGCTGGTTTGATTCCTGGTCAGAGTACATGCCTGGGTTGTGGGCCAGGTTTCCACCTGGAAGTGTGCGAGAGGCAACCAACCAATGTTTCTCTCGCACACCAATGTTTCTCTCCCTCTCTTTCTCTCTCCCTCCCACCCCTCGCTCTAAAAATAAATAAATAAAATCTGTTTTAAAAAGTAATGGATAATCTGCAAAAATGGCCACCACTCACTCCTTCCCTTCCCTCTATATTCACATGTCTCCATCAAGAGGTAAACGCTAATTTTCCTTTCCCTCTTCCCCTGAATCTGGGTTGGTCTTGGGCCGTGACACTCTGAAACTTTTCAGTCTGAAACGTTAGAGGCCTAGGAGCTTTGCCCTGAGTCTCTCAAAGTGTTTGCTCTCTAGATGCTCCCCCTGAAAGGAAAACCTCACAGAATCCCTGTGAGAAACTGAAGGCATGCAGGGTAGACACAGGGGCGTGCTCTTGTTGACAGTCACAGCTGAGTTCTCAGCCAGCAGCCACTATCATCTGTCCAGGCCAGTTGAGTCTTCAGATAACTCCAGCCCCAGCCTCTGTCTGCATGCAACTGCCCGAGAGACCCCAAGCGAGAACCACCCAGCTGAATGCATGTGAGTGCAAACTGTGAGACGTGGCCATGAATTGTTTCAAATCAGGGCTTTGTGTGCTAGACAGCAATAGACAACTGGGAGAACAGGATTTTGTGGGATTGAAAAAAGGAAGTGCCACATAAAAGTGTGGGAAACGCTAAAATTGTGTTTCCATCATCACAATTCATAATGTATAACTGCTAGGAATTTATTCTAAAAAATTTAAATTTTTGTTCAACCCAATATGTCTTAAATGTGTATGGTCACATTACCCATTTTCTATAAAACTCTTATTAACACTTTGGGAAGCAGTGTCCTGGGGAGATCGGTGTAGGAAGCCCCACACTATTTCATGGTACTTCCCATGAAAGATGGTTATTTGAAGAAGCCCTTGTTTCCAAACTAATGAAATGACGAATCCTCCTAAAAGAATGGGCTGTAAAAGAGAGACTAAAATGTAGAAATATTTAGATCACACACTGTATACGGTAATTACTGTATTGCTGACAACAAATAGGGATATAGAGTTAATGAAGAAGACTATATCAACACACAGAGGAGTAATAGGAAGAAATATTTAAAATTGACATGGTCTGTTTCAGGAAACCTGGGAAGCAAAACAGCTGAAGCAAAGTGTTACCTTTATTTTTCACTGAAAAGACTCAATATAGAAGCCTTCTATCTTAACATAAGCTGTAGAATTCAACTCAAACTTTCACTTCCCAGTTTGCATTGCTTGGCTCGGCTACAGCTAACAATCCAATTCAAATCCTAAATTTAAGCTGTGCTGCAAAGATAGAACTTCACTTGTAAAATAAATCACAGTTAAAGTACAAGGAATATTTGTCTCTACCCATTTGTCTGAAATAGATATTGAGTAATAAAACTATAATTCGCTAGCATTTCTTGACATATATACCAGCTGACATATTTTCTCTTTTTAGTAGGCTGAAAGGTATTTTTTAACTCCTCATTTATCTTCTTTTAATAAATCATAAAGACAGCATATTCTTTTGCAGGTTTCTTAAATATGAGTGTTTTTAGAGTCAACTGCTTGAAGGAAAAGACATTTTTATTTATGGATTCCACGGGGATGAAAGAAAGTAAAAAGCTGTATAAATAAATAGCTACAAACATTGCCTTCATTTTAACATAGTTATCAAAGTAAAACAGGTATTTACATTGAAATACTGCACAGAGAAGGCCAGCTCAGGAAAGGAACCAGGTGAGATGTAGATAAGGCAAATCTGTGGTCTCACTAGTTTATTTGTGAAGCTTAAGGAGATCACCCAATGGAAAGTAGGGTCAGCGTTGGCCATCAATGCAGAACGAGTCACTCTTCACAAAATGTGTATCTTGTTTCATCCTGTAGTTCATTTTACAGAAGAGGAGACTCAGGCCTTGGATAAAAAAGTCAAAAGCACCCTTGTGGGTTGCAGCAGCATGTTCTCTGGGAGTAGCACCTTCTCAAAAATGTTCACATGCCCCTTGTTAAGATAATGTCTAAAACAGGCAAAACTGTTAGATGAAGCAGAGTGAAATACACTAAAGAACCATCAATAATCAAATCATAGGAAGCACAGTAGTCAAAGCATTTTGAGTGAGTGTGTCTCTATTTTTTAAATGTTTTCTCTACTAGCAACAAAATAGGTCCCATCCCTAGACAAACCACATTACTCTGTTCTGGGGGTACATTCACACTGAAATATATACAGGAATGGCATTCCTAGAAAGCTAAGTACACATGTGAGGCCTTAAGGAGAGTCCCTGCCCACCTCCCTACTCTTACTGATCCTATGGCTAGGGTTGCAAGACTTGGCTATGCCCATATCGTAAAGGAATTCTTCAAGTTCACATATTCATTTAATCTAATAGTGCCATACCCAGAGTGTGTGTGTGTGTGTATAAATTCTCTCTAATTTTGAGTCCCACTATGGTTTTTAGTTACATGTAGCCAAGATAATTAAAACCCTAAGGACATGGTAAACAGCTCGAAGTTGGCATTGAGTGGGGGGGAGGGGGAGTTAGTTGGAGCAGGAACTAAGTCACCAAAAAAGTCCAAATGGTATTGTGCAAGACAGGATGGGGCAAAAGTAGACTTACAGTTGTCCATATGGAAAAATAATAAAACAATTAATAAATAATAACACAAGAAGAAACTCTATTTTGCATACTCACAACTATAAAGCAACTTTTATCCCACTCTGTATTTAAATTTTTAAAACAGAAATTCACAGTATCTTCCTAAATGTTTGTTAGAAAGATCAACAAAGAATCTAACAAAACCAAGACTCTCAAGAGATCACTTAGGTTCCCTGCGGGAAAAAAAAATGTAAACCATCCCTTCATTTTAACTTTGGAGAACTATAATAAACAAGCCAGTTCTATAAAAGTCATAACTGCACGTTCTCGACCTGACCCCTCCTTGTCAGAGTTTTCAATGTAACTTTTTCCATTTAATAATTGTAGTTGAGAGTCTTTTATAGCATTTACACGTCTGTGTTCTTTTTAAATTCAATTCTCCTGATGATTCAGAGAAACTTAACTCTATTGCACAGATAGGAAAATCAAGACCAAGAGAACTTCAGTGACTTGCCAAATGGCCCAGCTACGTAGAGGCATGCAAGGCTGGGACTTGAACCTATTTTTTTCATATCAGTCCACTTTTCTTTTACAATGTATCTCCATTTATGTGTGTCTCATTTCCATGTACCATTCCTGTATTCAATTTATGGTGCTAGCATAAGGTAACTCCCAGAGCTATCTGAGATCCTCACAGGAAGGTGAAAGGAATCTGAGTCTCCAAGATGGAATTCACACTGAGAAGAGAGAACCTGACTGGGTAACAAATGTATGACAACTGCACTGAAGTGTGTGGAGGAAAACAGGCGCAGCCCAGAGTAACTTTGGAAATGAGCGGAAACTATCAGGTTGAAGAAGTGCATGTAGGCGTATCACTATAGCTGATAAAGTTGTTTCTTGTAGGAGTAGGAGTTATCAATTTTGCACTCACTGTACATGTATACATGGACTTCACATATAAGTATATGGATGGTATATAGTAGAAAATGGGTTTCTCACTGTTAAGAGTGAGAGGTTACAGGTAAGCAAGGAGAGGAAAATAAAGTTAGAATAAATCATGTGATAGAGGATTAGAGTTGGAGACATCAGTATGAACTCAGGTTTAGCTTAACATGGATACAGATGGATAAATATAAAATAGTTATTGATTTGTGTATGTCCACCAGGTAATAAGAGTGTATATTTTCCAAGTTCTAATTGTTGGGTGGACCTAAAGAAATTTCATCCCAGTATCAATGAGCACATCCAGTGTCCAGATCTCAGTTTCTAACAACATAAGGAATCAGGAGTCTTTGGAAAAGTGGCTGATTCTAGGATCAAGGCAGCAAATATACAAGATGAACCTGGTGTACTCTGTAGTATCAAAAAGTAAGGAAGTGCTAAAAAAAGGATGGGAGTTATATCAAAGAGACACAAGAGCCAACTGAAAATCCTCTCAATGGCTGGAACAATTTGAGCAACAAAATAACATAGTATTGGGTTATAGCTCAACATATAAAGTAAATATCCATAAGCCCATACCAATATAAATAAGTGATTAAATAAGTAAGGAAAAATAGGTAAAGCTCCTGTGCAAAAGAATTTCAAATAATTTATGTAGATACTGCCTCTCAAGGTCATGGAGCACAACACCCTTCTCCCTGCCACCCTGAGTGTGGGTACACAGAGTGATTTCCTTCCAAAGATCACAGTGTGGTAAGGGAAGGGAGGGGTAACTTTATGGTCCTGAAACCTACATCAGCCAGGTGATCAAGCTTAACCTCATTAGTAAAAACAAACATGTTGATGCAGCAAAGACTCTTGATAAGTATCCTCGTGGCCTTCCTCCTAAGAACCCATTATCACAATGTAATCAGGAAAAAAATCAGACAAATCCCTACTGAAGGACATTGTACACAATATTTACCACAACTCATAACTGTCAAGATCATCAAAAGCAAGGAATGTCTGAAAAAGCACCACAGTTAAGGAGACATGATAACTAAATGTGATGTGGCATCTTGAATGGAATCCTGGGACAAAACGAAAATGACATTGTGTAAAAACTGAGGAACACTAAATAAAGTATGGGCTCTAGTTAATAACAAATGAAAATGTTGGTTCACTAACTATGATAGATCCCTTAATAATGTCAGATGATTATAATAGGCTAACGAAGTGTGGGACATATGAGAACCTTTTGTACTATCTTTGTAATCTTCACGTAAGTATAGGACCATTATAAAATAAAAATTTATTTTAAAAACCAAAAACACACACAGAGCTTCTACATAGGATAATATTTTTAATCTTGGTTTCTCTGATAGTATTTTGTGAGCCATTAATTCACCAGAGGCCAGGACAGCATTCATAGCCAACTCTAAAAAACATGTACCACTGACAGAAGAAGCAATGGCATGGACATTCTAAATCATAAGATATTCAAAATTATCTTTATATAGTGTAGAAAGATACTCTCTCCTACCTTATCTGATTTCCCTTCCTTATTACATTTTGCTGGGGCTTATATTAAAATTTCTCGGCACAGCACACTCAGTAGTCACCAGTCAGCAGTGGGAAGCATCGGTTAAGACACAGTGGGCAGGGGACTCCAGGATTTAAATATTTACAGAGACTAGGCCTGAAAACTGGATAAGCCACATATGGGTAAGGAGGAGGCAGCCATATGTTCAAAAGCTTTCATTAATTCTAGGCTCCAGAATCGGAGGTTAAACTGGTCTTTTAAGTAGAGTACATTAATTGCAAGTTCAAGCACTAATTAAAATGCTTTCTTCAACTTGGTTAAAAATTCATTGGGTACGGGGACATTTTTTCTACTTCAATTCTAAGGAAAGTGAATGAATATAATAGAAAAACTTAACCCAGCATGGTGCAAAATGAAAGATTCTCTTTCAATGAATGGCATGCTAAGTTGGAAGAGGAGGAATGAAGTGCCACAGCAGTAGGCAGGGAGGGGACTAGAAAATTATACTTTACAGTCCAATCGCTTTAACAATCGTGGCAGATTCTGACCTCCTCGCTATCCAATTTTTCTCGTTCCTAAAGAGAGCAAACAAAGCAAAAGAAAAAGAGCCTCAGGCCTCAGAATAGCAGGTTTCAAACACTGGGTACCATAATGCATACAACACCTTATGGCAACCCACTGCGCATGATTTCTGAGCATCTGCAACAGGGAGCAAGAAAATACAGGCAAAGGAATCCCTCCAGTCGCCAGTTAGCTATTCACCAATCCGGGTTCAGGGAGGCTGTCCAGGGGCCTAACAAGCTGCAAACTCTAAATGGTAATAAAAATCCAAACTGAGTGCTCTTGATCTCCAACCAAGAAGCCCTGAGCAAGTCCGTGAAAGGTTTTCCCTTCAGCTTTTCCTGAGTGCTGCTCTGGTCCCGGGGACACTCAACCATTTCAGTGGGAATCTTTGTGTAAATGAGATGCACTCATAGAATTTCACTGCTGGTTCCAAATCAATTACAATTTCTGGCTAATTCACCTAAAACCACTTCTCAGGGTTACCTCCCCTGGAAGTTCCTGGGAGTTATGCTCTCTCACTGGGGGCAGCCTGAAGCCAATGACTACCCGTTTCAGGGGTACGAATTGGTCCTCTTGTCTCAGAGCAGGACACCTTTCATCGTGATACATACTCCAGAGCTCCCTTTGGGATTAGGTTGAGGTTAGACCTCAACTTAAACTACATTTTTTCCAGGATGATTCTTCGTCCCATCCTGATTTTCTCACTTTCTTACCTGATTCATCTGAGAGTAGTTCTTCAATAACTACGTGAATCAGAATCCTTTTCTAAGGCTTTGCTTCTAGAAACCTGATCTGTTACCCCCAATAAAATATTCTCCCTCGCTGGTGTAGCTCAGTGGATTGAGCATGGGCCTGCGAACCAAAGGGTCACTGGTTTGATTCCCAGTCAGGACACATGCCTGGGATGCGGGCCAGGTCCCCAGTTGGGGGCACATGAGAGGCAACCACAAATTGATGTGTCTTGCCCTCTCTTTCTCTTTCCCTTCCCCTCTCTCTAAAAAAAATATATATAAATAAAATTCTTAGAGTAATGATAGTAGTGACATCATCACTGAAAGGAAACAAAATTTTGCCACCCCCCAAAATGTGTCATTCGGGATATTTATTTTGTACTGGTTACTAAGAAGCAGAAGATGCAGAAAGAACTTTGGGCCCTTCCCCTTTCCTGCCTACGAGATCTAGATGGAAAGACCTGCTCCAAGGGCAGCTTAGCATA
>JAPYXV010004220.1:0-11565 GCA_028533065.1 Trachops cirrhosus
AAAAAATAAACAAAATCAACAAACCTTTAAGCAGACTCATCAAGAAAAAAAGAGAGAAGACCCAAATAAACACAATCAGAAATGAAAGAGGAGAGATTACAACTGATACTACAGAAATACAAAGGATTGTAAGAAATTACTATGAAGGACTGTATGCCAAGAAATTTGAGAACCTAGGTGAAATGGACAAATTCCTAGAAAAATATAATCTTCCAAAACTCAATGAAGAAGAAACAGAAAGCCTGAACAGACCAATAACAGCAAATGAAATTGAAGCAGTAATCAAAAAACTCCCGACACACAAAAGGTCTGGACCGGATGGTTTCACAGGAGATTTCTACCAAGTATTTAAGGAAGAGCTAACCCCTATCCTTCTCAGACTATTCCAAAAAATCCAAAAAGATGGAAGACTCCCTAACTCTTTTTATGAAGCCAACATCATACTAGTACCAAAACCAGATAAAGACACAACAAAGAAAGAAAACTTCAGGCCAATAGCACTGCTTTTTAATTTTAAAAATTGTTCTTTTTGCTTTCCTTTGCTGGGGTGGAAAATTGGCAATCTGAATTTGAGTGGAGCAAAATGAGAATACCAAAAACTAAAATAATCAGAAAGTTCCAGATAAGTGTGTGGAGGGCATCTGGTTTTAGTGAAGATGTGGAGAGTTGGAACAAGTACTGCTTTCTTACAGGAAGAGATGAAGTATAGAAAACTGGAAACTCACGACTTCTCTTGAGCCTATCAGAGGACTTGGGTTACAGGACAAACAACTAACCTGCAATCTGGGGAGAGACTGGCACCTGCTTGGAGAAGCAAGACCTGAAGATTTGTTTACCTGGAGCAGAGACACTGCTGGACACCATATTAGCTATGGATATGGACTAAGTTAAGTCCTTAAAGTTCATATTCTTAAGTCTTTAACCCTTAATGTGATGGTATTAAAGATAGGGACTTTGGGCAGTAATTAGGTTTGGATGAGGACTAGTGCCCTCATAAGAAAAGACCCTAGGGAGCTTATTCTCTGACCATATAAGCACCCTGATCTCAGACTTCCAGCTTCTATAACTGTGATTCTTAGCAGGTAAAAATGAAAATGGTCTGTCATTGGGAGGAAATTATGACAAGGCTCTATTCCAAGTGATATCAAGTGTTTATTGGACATTTTAATGAATGGGCAAATAGGATAGAGGTACCTTGTTTCCTAATGTCATCATGAAAAGTTAACTGAGTGCCACTTCCAGAGTTCATGTCATGGTGCCATACAATAGTACTTGAGGCAGATTTCTGGGACCATGTGACCCTGGAACTATCTTCAATCTCAAACACTCTGCATAACAATGGAAGAACTGGTTATGTTAGTCTCAGATTGGATGTCTCAGAACCTGAGATAGTATGAAGAGACCTCAAGACATGAAAGACAATGGAGAAATCCCTTGGTGGTGACCATTTGTGAGGAATATGGAAGCAAGGAGGAGCTTTTCTCAATTTACATTGAATGTGCAAGATTAAATTCCTCTCCCACCATTATCTGTGGGTCCAGACCCTGCAGAATTAGTTATATCTTAAGTCTTCCTAATGGATGATATTTTTATATCCAATATTCACAGATCCACATTGTTTTGGCCTACCTAGCTGTGTTTCACACTCACAGACCTTGGCATGAAACTGAAGTGAGGAAACACTGAGTTCTGGCAAGCCATTCAGGTTCTGTTACTATTTTTCCCTTTTAGCAAGTCTACAGAATTGCAAAGCTTAAATATTAACACTGTTAATATTTAAAAATGCCTTGCTAAAAAGTAGTGAAAATTCTCAGTGAATCTAACCCACATTTAGCACATACATACCGATGTGATAGGAAGTAGTTGACAAATTGCTAATTTTTGATGGTGTAACTAAAAGATAGGACAATCCACAGGAGGGAAGAATGAGCACGTGCTTTGTCCGATTAAAAAAAAAATAACAGGATACTAACTGTGAAACCCTGACTAGCCATATAGGCAAAATCATCATTAATCAAAAGATGATCAGGTTAGATCTGAGTCAAACATCAATTTTATATCTGAAGTGTTTGATTCACCGTCCTTGAAGCATCGCCATCAATGAGATGTTACTATGCTTTAAAATATTTCCAGGATCAATGGTATCACCACTTCCTGTGCTGGCGCCACAGCTCCCAAAATCAAAGTGTGAAACTGCTGGTGCTCAGTGTTGTCATTTCACCTCAGTTTCTGGTTCTCAGCTGGCAGGAAGTGTTGATGCTTTCCTGTCAATTATTCTCCAGTAAGGTAAATGTGTTCAGTAGAATCTGCGATTTATTCATGTAGCTCTTTGAAAAAAATCAGGAGTTACTCTATTACAAGTAACCACTAAAAATTTATTCAGCACTCAACATCTGTCAGTCATTGTGATTTATGCTTCTCAGCCACAACCTAGCTTACACATCACACCAAATTTCTCAGGAGGCATGATCATTACCCTAGCTTTATTTGAAAGAAGCTACAACTTAGGCTTATGTAAGTTAACCAGATTCACAGAGCTATTCACTAACTTCTTCTGAATCTCAGGTTCCCCTTCTGATAAGAATTCTTATCAGCCTAAATACTTTGAAGGTTGTTATAATGAAATCATGTATTATAACCCTTTCCACAGCAACTGACACACATTAGGCATTCAATAAAAGGTGTTCAATAAAACAAGAATGTTTTATTAACTAGAATATACCATGGTCTCAAACAGAATCAAAAAGATAACTCAAGTATATGTAAAGAATGTGGAAAAATCTGTTTTAAGGTTATCAAAGTCTTTAATTACATTCCTACAGAGATTGAAAACTTGCTTTCATAATGCATTTGACAGCAAAAAAATAAAGTGCTCTTTTATCCCTCTCAACCCACAATACTCTGTGTGAGGGAGTGATGTCTGAGAGCAAATGCTGAATGAAGGAAGAAATCATCAGAGTGCCCAGATGGAGAATTGTGAAAATAGGCCAAAAGCTTGTCAAAATTTCAGCATGGTTTTAAAAAATCAAAAAAAAATCATTTAACTGCACAACTCTAAAATAAATCCTGACAATTTCCTTAAATAAGAACTGTTTCTACAACAGACCTGGTTTTAAATATATTTTATGAATTCAATTGTCTAAACTCACCTTCATTCTGCAGACTACCATATTTTTTCACAGCAAACTATTGTAGATAAAATCCTTATAAAAGCTCCCTCATAATATGTTATTTAAGAAATAATGACACTTTCCCAGAATTTTATCATTTGTGTCACTCAGTTCACAGAGGCAAACATTCTAATTTAGGAGAAGCAAGCAAGAGCCTAGACTTCGTTTATTCCTTCTGCACATTTCTTCTAAGTATCTGCAACCACTAGAAAGAAACAAACTTTATATTTGCACTGACAAGCAGGACAAATAAGAAATATTTGTTACAATTCTCCAAATACCCTCAATAAGATAAAGAAGAAGAAAAAGAAGAAGAAGAAGAAGAAGAAGAAGAAGAAGAAGAAGAAGAAGAAGAAGACGACAACACTAAAAGAACTTCTCTAAATACAGTCAAATGATAAATTAACCTAAAATACAACCAAGAGAAACCAGTCTTGCTTCTTTGACACTTCACTTGAATTGATATTAATTGAACTCCAGTATAAAAAGGCTAGGGGTCCCACAGCTTCACCACCACCCCTGAGTGTTATGTGTGCACCCCTGTGGCATAAAACTGAAACAGAAGGGCCATTTCTTTGTGGAAGATCACATCTAGTATGAAAAGCATGAACATGTACTGCTGGAAAAAGATAAACCAAATTAACTTAAAATAAAACAATTAGCATCCAAAGTAAAAATAAAATGAAACAAAAAAATAGGGAAATGCGCATGCACGAACTCCCAATCAGCCCCATTATCCCAACCTTGTGAAATTCCTTCCTTCAACCTCCCTTCATTTTCTCTGAAATATTATAGCACCTTCATATTTGGGGCATTGCTGCCAGTCCTGAGGTTGTCACAAGCTTCTGACAACTGTAGCACCAAATCCCAGGACATCCTCCCCACCCCCAGGTTAATTTGAAGAACTGAACTTTGAATTAGAAGTACTCCTCCAACACCTCTCCTGGAACACTGTGGGTCTTTCCCACCCACAGAGTGGGGAAGTTGGCCTGTTTGGGAGAAGCTCAAATTTTCAAAGCAACAATCCCTTTTCTTGCTTCTGTCCTTCCCTCAGCTCATCACCATTGGCTTGAATGGCTTTTAAGGTGAAGACTACTACTTTCCTACAGAGGGTCCTGACTCACCAGGTACTGGAGATGGTTCTACTGACTTTCCCACTCACAGAGTAAATACAGTTGGAGGCTCAAACACTAAATGGCTGTGGCCTTGAAAATCCTTGAGATAGGAAAGCTATAAACATTAATAATTTGGTTGCTTTGACACCTGCTTCTTCCTATTTCAGCCCTTCACAGTCCATCAGCTTCAGTATCCATAGCTTCAGGTCTTTAGCATTGCTAAGAACTCCACAAGGATAAAGAACCAACAAAAAGATGGCAGATTTACAGGTGGGAGAATTCAGTGAATTTCCTATTTACTCTGAAAGAGGTTTATCTAAGCCTGCCCTTTCCAAACCCTTCTCTGTTGACTGAAACACACAGATGTGTGAGCCAGCCTTCCACCATGCAGGTGTGGCCCCAAAAGATTTTCATTTCCCTGTGGTAAGAACACTCCAGCAAAATCCATTGGAAGAACCTTGAATCACTGACTTCCAGTAAAGAAAAAAAATAAATGAATAACAAGCAATTTAAACATATAAGGACAGCAAGAAATGAAATGAAAAGGAAAAAAACAATGAGGAAAAACAATTTAAAAGAAAGCTAAGAAAAATAAGCAAAGAAAACAAAAGGATTTGAATTCCTTCAGCCTTTCCTTAGTACTGTTTTTGAAGTCTAGCTATATTTTTGAAAGAGGGTGGGAAGGAATTTATATTTATTCCCCACATGCCAGATGCTTTTTTGTATTATTCTCCAGTTTAACCCTGCACCACCATTTCCCAGGTGAGAAAACTGAGGCTTCAGTAGTCAAACAGCCATAAATGATAGAGCTGCATGGAACCCAGGGCTGTCTGCTGGACTTAGAAGCACATGTTCTTTCCACCAGATACTTGGAGATGCCTTAAATCAGCTAGTCAGTTGATGAGTAAATGAGTTTTCATTTTTGTGTGTCCATGGGAAGGAAATGCAAAGAAACCAGCCATATGGGGCCTCTGGAGTGATTTTGAGATTCTTAAGCTCATTCTAAGGTGTTTCATTCCTATTCACTATAGGCATTGACACTGTAGAAAGCACACATCTTTCTTTACACTCGACAAGCTGAATGGCATTGTCCTCATTTGCCTCTTTTCCAGTAAGCAATCAGCATGTTTAAAATAAAAAATTCAAGTCCTTCTTCAAATAACAACTCTTGAGTAAAGAAATTTGTTCTTCACTCATTCAAACAATACTGACTAAAACTTAGCCTTTGTGAGCAATATTGGTCCAAGCTGCTTATGGTGTCATTTCTTGGTAATTCAGATCTGGAATTTAGTAATTATATGAATATTTCAGCATTTAAGATAATTAAAATAAATATTGCTACTATTTCATTTTCCAAGATGGCTGGAGAATTTGATAGTCACTTACCAATACATTCTGCATATTTCAACGTAATTCCCTTAGTAGACAACATTGTAGATAAAATTCAGTTCCACATTGAAGGGCATCAACTCAGTGATTCCATGAGTCAAGATTCCACTTTTCAGTCTTTCTGGTTTCTACTATTCAGTTTTTTGGCTGAGGTAGAAGTCTCAGATTTTCCCTGCCTTTATTCAATTTATTTCAGAAACTCCTAGAGACTGACACTTATGCTATCAGGCCCATCTGTAAAACACAGAGCCATGGGTAATGTCATGGCACATTTTTATTTTATTCCATAGTAATGAGAACTATTTGGAGAGGCATAGCGATCACCCATGGATAGTTGTGGATATTTTAGCTGGGCCCACCTAACAAGGCAGCTTAAAGAACTGGTGCCTGGGAATTGGTTTATACCCCAAAGCCATGAGATGAGAGCACTTGGTCACACAGTGTCAATATCCAACTTGTCAACCAATATCTTTTCCACAATGGCAAAAAAAAGGAAAGTCCATTTTTATGAAGAAAATGTAACCAAAGAGCAACAAGAGACTATTCTACTCAGACAAGTAATTTAACTTTCCTCTGTGAGCATGCCCCATCTTTTTTAGCTTCCCCATACCATGACCTCCTAGATCTGATCAGCTCATCATGGCCATGAGGTTGGTGGGATGGACTCCCTCCCCACTGTGAAAATGATGTTCATCACAGCACTCAGTTCTTCAATTGGTATTCCTTTATACTTTTTGAAGGGTTCCCATCACTTTCAAATAATATAAACTCCTTAGCCAAATTTCATATTCTAGATTCACTGATCTATCACCCTCTTTCCCACTACCTAGCAAGTTTATTTCAGGCAAGAGGGCTTCTTTGATGGGCTCCATTGAAATATCAGGTATGAGAATGGGGTTCTATTTTAAAAGACTTCTAAGTGTATCTTTGAGAAAAAGCAGAGTTTTGTAGTATAATCAACAATGTTCTAGTTTGGTTCTTGGTGCTGCCTGTGCAATTTAAATCTCATAACAATGACTGATGTTGCTTCTGTGAAATTTATCAGAAGACCCAGGCTTAGTGAATTATGGACAGAAAGAAATTTTTATAGCAAATATTTGGGAGCAGACTGAAAGGAGTCTAAAGCATCACAGCTTAAGATCTTTGATTTTGTTTGGTTAAGTCATAATACATGTGCTATTAACAAAGCACTGTGCCTTCTTGTTTGTTGTTCAAACAATCCCTGTGAGCCTGGTTGGACACAAAAGTCCTTATTTTGCAATGTGGAGAATGAATTCTCTGAATTTCCCAGTTTTTTGACCAGTAGGAAACAGAACTCAGGTATCCTGTTCCAGATACTGCCTAGATACAGGAAATAGGCAGTTGGAAAACCAGCTCTTCAACCCTCATTGTTATTTTAAGCATAACGGACTCCAGGACATACTATTTTAAAGAATTTGAATTGATCACTTTTGTAACTATGTGTCACATAATCTCATCCTCAGATAAATTTTACCTATCCCCAGATAAATTTTATTTTTGCTATTCTGCAATCATTCAGGCTACTTTTGACAATAATATTTTTTTCTGTATAACAACCCCCGTTTCTTGATCTTAATCCATGGAATTTCCAGTAGAGTTAACCTCAACCCCAGATCCTTGGGGTGGAGTAGCTTGTAACTCTCTCCTGCCCAATGAGTCCATTGCATTCTCCTGGCTATACTGCCTGATTCATAGATGGCCATGACCCATCGAGAGCAAATGAGGCTTTTACTGGGACCATTAAGAGAGGGGCAGACTCTTTTCTCTGTGAGATTTAAATGCTGGTGGAAGTCATATGAAGTCTGAAAGTGAAGCAAACAATGGGGAGAACAAAGCCAAGAGATGTCAAGAAGTTGCATCCCAGTGACATGATTTGGACCCTGAATCTAACCATGTATGAAATTGGCTTTACCCATAAACTTGTTTGCCATAGGAGACAATAATTTCCCTTCCCTTTAATGCATATCATTTTGTATTTTTAGTCTCTTGCAAGCTTTGATAGAGATGTTTTGGAAGGAAGAAAAATGATAACTAAAGACATTCATGATCATTAACCGATGATGCTCCAGGATTACAATGACAGTGTCCTTGCCTACCACAATGAACACAGCCACCTCCTCAGCCAATTCCCAATAACCTGAAACTGGTCTTTCCAGAGAGGCCTCATGCAAAGCTCCCTATAAGATTCTCAATGCCCCTGGAATATACGACTTTATTAAATCATGACTCACACAATCCCATTTCATGTTTGGTTCTGAAAGTACGAAAGACTGGTATTTTCAGATGATTATCCAAAGATTGAATTCCCCAAAATATTTATTTGCAGAAAACAGAAAGTGGAATTCAAATAAAATAAAATAATAAAATGGGAAAAAAGATAACTACTAAAGATCCCTAAAGTCGTCCCACCATAAAAAATTTTGAAAGTCAATCAAACTCTTTGCAAAAGGCTATGAAGTTATTTTACTGTGCTTATTTTTATGATTTTATCACTTGAGTTATTGTTATTTATTGTACAATTTAGTCCTCATTTCAGATACATAGCAATAAAAGCAGTTGATATATCTTAAATATGTGTGCATTTCTTATAAGGTAACCCTGATTGAAGCTAAAGCAAGGGTGTCAAATTCATTTTCACCAGGGGCCACATCAGCTTCACAGTTGCCTTCAAAGGGCTGAATGTAATTTTAGGACTGTATAAACGTAACTACTCCTTAACTAGGGTCAAGGAGCTTGGTGCTGCTACTGGGTAGCAATAAGGTGTAGGGCTGGGTGAAACAAGGCAGAGGGCCGGATTCGGCCCGCAGGCCTTGTGTTTGCCACCTGTGGGCTAAAGTCTTTAGTTATATAAACAATTAGCTTTGAACATGAATATTTACACAAAATGAAAATAAGTTAATTAATTTGGATAATTATTTGCTGCTGTGAACATTAGCCACCCTGAGCTTTAAACAGCACTAGAGGTATTATGTAGTGCAGTTAAAGAGTGAGTGGGGAAATGGCAGGGTCAGGATAGAGCTCCAGCAGTGGGGGGAGGCCCACGCTTCATTATTCCTAATTAGAAAAGGCTCAGCCTGTAAGTCAGCACACTCTTAGCCATCCATCCCTCACCCACATCGACGAAGGCTAACATCCAACCTGCAGGCAGACCTGCCTCCTCTCCTGCAGGCTTTCACTACTTCCATTTCCAGAAAAACTTTAATTTGAGGAACTGGCACTGGAGGTGTTTGACTCATCATGATCCACATTTCAAAGGTTGATACCTGTTACTGAGGGATCATGAAAATCTAAAAAGAAAGAATTTTTTCTGGGTCTCAAATTTTTAAGTGAAACTTGCTGGAGGCCTTAGGACATGACACGATTTCCTATTCTCTCTTTTATGCATTAGAGTTAAACGTTAGGGAGTACTTACAAATGGAGTATATAGGTTCTATGTTTACAACACAGGTATTTTCTTCCTCAACCTCACCCAGTGAACTAGTACTAGTTTTGCATATTTCCCTGACATGTCACTCAAGCTTGGTTAGTCCCTGCTTTTCTTATTCGAATCCTGGGATATCTGCCATTGAGTAGATAGACACACTGTGCCTCCTTGCACAACCAAAAGAAGGAAAACAACAATTTAAAAACAAAAAACAACCAGAACTAACAGAAAATTGAACTATATGGAACTCTGACAACCAAGGAGTTGAAGAAGACACATTCATCCAGACCGGTAGGAGGGGCAGAGATGGGGCAGCGGCTGATGGAGCAGGTGGTCCCACATTCGCATACGGATAAAATGAGAGGAACACCTAAGGAGTGAACCACACCGCACAACTCAGGGTCCCAGCATGAGGAAATAAAGCCTTAAAGCCTCTGACTAAAAACACCAGTGGGGGTTGAGGCAGTAGCAGGAGAAACTCCCAGCCTCACAGAAGAGTTCGTTGGAGAGACCCACAGGGTCCTAGAATGTATGGAAGCCCACCCACCTGGAAATCAGCACCAGAAGGGCCCACTTTGCTTGTGGATAGACAGAGAACTGACTGAAATCCATTGCTCCCTCTCAAACCCCTCCCCCATGAATAGCATCACAACACAGCGACGTGAGTTGCCCATCCAGATGAACACCTAAGGCTCCACCCCTTATACATAGCAAGTGCGCTAAGACAAAAAAAATGGCCCAAATGAAAGAACAGATCAAAGCTCCAGAAAAAATACAACTCAGCAATGAAGACATGGCCAACCTGTCAGATGCACAGTTCAAAACACTGATAATCAGGATGCTCACAGAATTGATTGGATTTGGTCACAAATTAGATGAAAAAATGAAGGCTATCATAAGTGAAATAAAGGAAAATGTAAAGGGAACCAACAGTGATGGAAAGGAAACTGGGACTCAAATCAACGGTGTGCATCAGAAGGAAGAAAAAAACATACAATCAGAAAAGAATGAAGAAACAAGGATTCAAAAAAATGAGGAGAGGCTTAGGAACCTCCAGAACATCTTTAAATGTTCCAACATCTGAATTATAGGGGTGCCAGAAGAAGAGGAAGAACAAAAAATTGAAAACTTATTTAAACAAATAAAGGAGAACTTCCCCAATCTGGCAAAGGAAATAGACTTCCAGCAAGTCCAGAAAGCTCAGAGAGTCCCAAAGAAGTTGGACCCAAGGAGGAACACACCACAGCACATCATAATTATATTACCCAAGATTAAAAATAAGGAGAGAATCCTAGAAGCAGCAACAGAAAAGGAAACAGTTACCTACAAAGGAGTTCCCATAAGACTGTCAGCTGATTTCTCAAAAGAGACCTTAAGGGCAAGAAGGGGCTGGAAAGAAGTATTCCAAGTATGAAAGGCAAGGACCTACATCCAGGATTGCTCTATCCAGCAAAGCTTTCATTTAGAATGGAAGGGCAGATAGAGTGCTTCTCAGATAACGTCAAGTTAAAGGAGTTCATCACCACCAAGCCCTTACTATATGAAATGTTAAAGGAAAAAAAAAAAGAAATGTTAAAGGGATTTATCTAAGAAGACGAAAAAGTATATGAACAGTAAAATGACAGTAAACTCACAGTTATTAACAACCACACCTAAAACAAAAGCAAAAGCAAACTAAGCAAACAACTAGAACAGGAACAGAACCACAGAAATGGAGATCACATGGAGAGTTATCAGAAGGGAAGGGGAGGGGAGAAATGGGGGAAAAGGTACAGGGAATAAGAAGCATAAATCACAGGTAGAAAATAAACAGGAGGAAGTTAAGAAAAGTATAGGAAATGTAGAAGTCAAACAACTTATATGTACAACCCATGGACATGAACTAAAGGGGGGGAATGTGGGTGGGAGGGGGTGTGCAAGGCAGAGGGGAATAAAGGGGGGGAATGGGACAACTGTAATAGCATTATCAATAAAATATATTTTTATAAAATTAAAAAACATAAAAATCACAGTAAACTTATATTCCATTATCCTATTCAAGTAGAACTCATGATGGGTAAATGTCAAATACCCTTTAGGTTACTATAAGACAGAGGATCTTGCCATCCTTTTCCAAAATTTATTTTTCTTTTTAAATTTTTTTTATTTTAGATTATTCAGTACAGTTTCTATCTTTGATTCCCATTCCAGCCCACCCACCCATCCCTCCCCACCTCCCTTCCACTTACAAGCCCCGTAGTTTTGTCCATGTGTCCTCTATATTTGTTCCTGTAAACCCTTCCCTTCTCCCCTGAAATTCCCTCCCCTCTCCCCTCTGGTCACTGACATCCCATCCTCCATTTCAGTGTTCTTTGTTATATTTTACCTGTTTCTTTGTTTTGTTGTTTAGGTTCCTGTTAAAGGCGAGATCATATGGTATTTGTCTTTCATTGCCTGGCTTATTTCG
>JAPYXV010004221.1:0-11563 GCA_028533065.1 Trachops cirrhosus
CTAGTGCACTGTTGTTGGGAATGCAGACTGGTGCAACCACTGTGGAAAACAGTATGGAATTTCCTCAGAAAACTAAAAATGGAACTGCTTTTTGACCCGGCAATTCCACTGCTAGAATTATATCCTAAGAGCCCTGAAACACCACCAATCCAAAAGAACCTATGCACCCCAGTGTTCATAGCAGCACAATTTCTAATAGTCAAGTGCTGGAAACAACCTAAGTGCCCATCAGGCACTTAGTAAACGAGTGGTTCAAAAATCTATGGTACATTCATACAATGGAATACTAAGCAGCAGAGATAAAGAAGGAGCTCCTACCCCTTGCGACAGCATGGATGGAACTGGAGAGCATTATGCTAAGTGAAATAAGCCAGGTGGTGAGGGACAAATACCATATGATCTCAGCTTTAACTGGAACTTAGTCAACAAAAGAAAAAAGCAAACAAAATATAACCAGAGACATTGAAATTAAGAACAATCTAACAATAGCCAGAGGGGAGGGGGAGGGGAAAATGGTGGGGAAAGGTTTTCAGGAACTATAAAGGGCACATGGACAAAACCAAGGGGGAGGGTAGAAGCAAGGGAGGGAGGTGGGTTTGGCTGGGGTGGGGGGGAGTGGTGGGGGAAAATGCAGATAACTGTAATTGAAGAACAATAAAATAATTTTTTTAAAAAGAAAAGAAAATTAATAGAGTCACACAAGGAATATTATATAACTTCCAAAAATAACAATGAATATATATGATGTGTTATTAAGCAAGTAAAGAAAATAAAATGCTGTGTTGAGTACACCCGTGTTAGTTAAGAATAGATATAAAAGATGTGTATATATGATTAAACAAATACATGCAGAATATTGTTACATTTCTAAATGTAATTACAAGAAACTGAAAAAATATGATTATATCTGAGGAGAAGCATTTGGGTGGGTGTGGGAAAGAGGCTCTCACTTTCTAGTTTGTACCTTTCTGTACTGCTTCGAAAAGATATACATATATCATTTCATCTTAAAATTTGACAAGGTCCATCTCAGTACAGAGAGTTTATATATTCTTTTATGAGATTGTTCCAGTTTTATTTCTCTGTGTTTTAAATAAAACTAGTAAAAATTCTGTCTTACAAACTAATGATAAATCCATGAAATACAAAACATAGGCCCAACAGAAGAAATAAATAACCCCTATAATAGTTCCTAGAGAAAATTAATAAAGTTGATATACCTATACTAACAATAATTTTTTAAAAAAGAAAAGAAAGAAAAAAGAAACTGGTGGGAAAGGGGCTAATCACAACAGATTCTACAGACATTGAAAATCAAAGAGTATAATAGAAGAAACAGCATTAGGCCAATAGATTTGGAAATAAAATGTTCATTTGGATAAAATGAACAAATGCTATAAAATATAGAAGTTGATAAAATAAGGAACATAATCTGAATTCTTTGATATTTATTAAAGAAATGGAATTCTACTTCATTAGTAAATTTTTCCAAAAATTTCAGCAAAAGGTAAACCAAATTTATACAGATGCTTCTAGAAAATAGAAAAAGGAATCCTGTTTAATTCTGTTTATTAGGCTAGCATAAACTGATTCAAAAGCTGATTCCAAAACCCAAGAATTTAGAAGAAATCATTTTCAAGAAAGGTAAAAATGTTACAAAATATTAGCAAATAAAATCCAATAGTGTGTTAAAAGGATAAAGGATAACATAGCATTTCCAAGAAGAGATTTTCCACATATCTGAGTGTTTTACATTTGAAAAATAAATCAGTGTAATTCACACATAAAAAGAAAACAAAGAACTAATTTAAGCACCTCATTAGGAGCATGAAAAACATTTGTTAAAGTTTAATGCCTATCATGCTAAAAGCTTTTTGCAAACTAACAATAGAAAAAACTTTTTTAATTGGATAAAAAATCCACACAAAGTTATGGTAAGCATGATCAAAAGTAGAGAGAAATTAAAAACATTTCCCCTGATATTAGGACAGAGAGAGATAGATCTTTGATTAAAATGAAGGAGGTAAAATGTGTATGTGCTGATGGGGAAAAGGCTCCAAAACTTAGTTTTTAAAAAGCTAACCTGAAATATGTAAGCTAAAACTAAACAAAACAGAGAAATAAAAACAAATATATTTAGTATATCTGAAAACATTATGAAAGCATATGTCCAAAACTGTTAACAGCCATCACTTCATGAGAAGAGAGGGGAATCCATGTTTGTATATATGCGGAAAAGTAATTTTTTCTATTACATTTTTATACACCTACATCATTTGAAACAATAATGTACTCATGTAGTGGCATTATGGTAAAATAATATAATATTATGTCCTATGTCAAAGGAATGTTATACCAACTTAGGGACTTCTAGACAATTATTACTTCTGTGAGCTCCAAAGATGTTTCCATGTGGGTATTGACTTTGATGGAGGGAACTGAAAAATCAGCTGTTCATTTATGTAAACTAGACAAACAAAGCCTTGACAATGATATTTCTGAATGAGGATACCTCCCATCCCAGGTGCACTGGGGCATCCAGAGTATGCAGATATTTGTCTCCAACTGGTCTGGAATTAATTCTCTTTTAACCAATGAGTATTTTTAGTTCTGATGGTAGCAAAGAGGCTATGAAAGTCAGAGCAAGGGTATATAGAGTTAAGTATTTGGGACAATTAGGCAAAATTACACAACCCTTTGGTCTCATTCCTCATAGCCCAGGAACATAAATTAGAAACAAATTCCTTTCTTCTCACAGGTGCAGCTAAAATTGTCTCTGATTGGTCCAGATGAAAGCAGATTCTAGCCTTGAATTAATGGGGCCATACTTGTTCAGTACTAGTTAGATTTAGTGTCAGAGGCCAGAATCCTGACAAGAGCTTCTGTAATCAGTGTTCAGGCACAGAAATTGTAGGGTTTTCATCCCTGGGGTACTGGGAGTCAGAGGTTTAGGGAAAGCTGGAAATTCATGTTCTGCACAAAGAGGCCATATTCCTGCCTCCCCTGCCCAGGCTGAAGTGACAGGCACAAGCTTCTATGAAGTTCTCCTGGACAGCTGAAGACATTTCTCCTCCTTCCCTTTCAACAGCTTCTAAATACATGTCTAGTTTTTATTGGACCTGTAGTCATTAATCAAATGATTAACACAGAGTAGGGTAGACAAAGAGAAGAAAATGCCTTCATCTACAAAGGATTTCTTCTCGATGGTGTAACCAGATTATAGGTATGACTTCTTAAGATTTTAGGTTCAGAGGGAGACTTGGAGATTAATTTTCTGTCCTCTGAACTGGATTTTGCCAAGAGGATAAAGTTGAATTAAAATACTTCTCAAATTCTTCAAATTGTGGATATTTATCTGAATAATAGAAACAATTATCCAGGTAATTTTATATAAAGGTCTTTTTACTTTTCACTGCTTATGAGGATGTGCACATTATAATGTCCCTTACTTTCTAACCTAGTAAGTCTATAAATTACAAGAATTTTCCACTTTATCTGAGATTACTCTGATGAAGTTCAGAAGTGTAAGAACCAAAAACTTTACATCCTAGATCAAGATCCACCCTCCATAACCAGAATAGATCTCTTTCTAGATTTAGTACTGCTAAGTTTGCAAGATGTGTACAAATCTGACTCACCATGTTATTAGATCTTGGAAGAAGAATTGCGGGTCAAATGACTTATTCAAGAGCCTTTCTAAGGCTAAATGTTTAAGCAACAAGAAACTGTACAGGAAATTGGGGTCAGTCTTCCTGGGTGTGAGTCAACTTTGTGGTAATCTAATTGGTATTTCTAGGGGTATGAGGCGATCTGACCAAATTGATCTAGGCAGCCTTTTCTCACTGGCAGAAGCACAAAAACTAGATGACATAATTCACAGAATAGGAAATTAGGAGCAGATAGGACTACTGTATTTCTTCCAAAGGGAAAGCACATATTGAACAGATTACTAAGGAGGATCCTTGAAGTTAGCAGAATCAATTCATTGAAGAGATAGCAGCAGAGAGAAGATGAAGGCCAGAGCAGAAAGGCAAGGAGCTTAAAAAGTGGAATATGACAGGGGCTCATTTGGTCATCTCATTCTTAGAATTTCTATCACTCCTGTAAGTTCAATAATACTGTAACTCAGCATTGACATGTAAGCTAATGGGTCTTTGCTCTCTGAACATCCAACACTAGGCTAATGTCTTAATTGTTTTCCATTGCTTAAGACAGACATCATTTCCATAAATTTGAATGAAAGAAATTAAGTTGAAGCGAATTACTTGTAACCACCCAGAAGTTTGGGCTTATGGAAACACTTTAGCGCACAGCAATAAAAGTAGTTTTCTTTTTTGTCTGTCAAGTTCAGCACATCTTTACTGGAGTGGTAAAACTGTTTCCTTCCCCCATGAACCAGGAAAAAATATATTTTTGGAGCTTTATGACTGTGCTAAACTGGCCAAAATTTATTCAGCAATGGCCATGGGTAGCCATGTCTTTCAACACATCCTCTCTTTCCTTCCTTGAGAAAACATTGAAAAAAAACTATAGATAGTCTTGTAATAGAGACATTTTTCCCTTTGAAAGTAAGGATGACAAGTATAGCATTTTCTCAGCTATCCCATACCAGTGAAAGACAAAGTGAGAATGACATCCATTGCACAGCTGGAATTGTAAGCTCTTGAATTTCCTGCAAGGACCCAAGTGTTGCTTGCCTCTGGGAGAGCTGTGACACTAGGAAAGCATGATTACTGCCCCCTCCTTGAGATTACCTCACGTGAGGATGTAATAGAGCTTACCCTGATGGGTCAGAGTGAAAATGGTGCCAGAGGCCACTCCCCTCTAGCAGAGTTGTATTTCATTCCTGGTGTTGTTCTTAAGTAGCACATAACTGTAAAAGAGGGGAAGCAAATAAACTATAATTTCCAGGTCCTTTAATTGTTCGACAAACCATGTTCAGTTGATTGTAATTGCTCTGTGAATCCTCTATTATTTCCTGAAATGCCTCCAGAGCAGCACAGAGGAGTGGATTATGACTCAGATATGGAATAGTAAAATATCAAGACAATGGATTCAACCAAAAGATTAATCCTAGTTCTGCTAAAGAGAGTGATTTTTTAAAGTTCAGATATAATTGACATATAACACTGAATTAGTTTTAAGTATACAACATAACAATTTGATATATGTATACATGGCAAAATGATTATCACAATGTTAACATCCATCATTTCACATAGTTACAATTTTTTTGTCTGATGAGAAACTTTTGAGATCTACTCTCTCAGCAACTTTTAAATATATAATACTATAGTAATGCTAACTGTAGTCACCATGCTGTGTACATTATAACACCAGGACTTATTTATCTTATAACTGAAAGTTTGTGCCTTTTGATCACCTTTATCCATTTTGCCCACCCCCTGATACTCAGCCTCGAATCCACCAATCTGTTCTCTTGCTATGCATTTTTGTTTTGTTTTATTTTAGAATCCCGTATAAGTGAACTCATACAGTATTTGTCTTTTTCTGTTTGACTCATTTCACCTAGCATAAGGCCATCAAATTCCATCCAGGTTGTAACAAATGACAGCATTTCTGTCTTTTTTATGGCTGAATACCATGCCATTGTATATAAACCACATTTTCCTTATTCATTCATCTATCCATGGAAACTTAACTTTTTTCCATGCCTTGACTATTGTAAATAATGACGCACTTAACATGGGAATTGCTGGATCATATGGTAGTTCTATTTTTAATTTTTTGAGGAACCTCCATACTATTTTCCACAGTGATGGCACCAATTTACATTCCCACCAATAGTACACAAGGGTTCCCTTTTCTCCACATCCTCACCAATACCTGTTATTCTTGTCTTTTTAATTATAGTCATTCTAACAGGTGTGAGGCGATATCCTGTTGTGGTTTTGGTTTGCAGTTCCTTGATGATTGGTGATATGGAGCATCTTTTCATGTACCTGTTGGTCATTTGTATGTCTTCTCTGGAGAAATGTCAATTTAGCTCCTCTGCCCACTTTTCAAGCAAAAAATTAAATTTTACTATTGCATTGTTTAAGTTCTTTCTGTATTTTGAATATTGATCCCTTACCAATCAGATTTTCTTTCTTTTCATTTAGTAGCTTGCCTTTTCATTTTGTTCATGGTTTCCTTTTCTGTATAGAGGCTTTTTAGTTTGATGTAGTTTCACTTGTTTATTTTTGCTTTTGTTGCCTTTGCTTTTGGTGTCAAATCCAAAAAAGCACTCAATACAGCTGTCGAGGAGCTTAGTGTATTGTTTAAGATAGGGGTCCATTTTCATTCTTTCACATGTGATTGTTCAGTGTTCCCTGTACCATTTACTGAAGATACTATCCTTTCCCTATTGTATATTCTTGGCTCCTCTGTTATAAATTAATTAACCATAAATGTGTGGGCTTAATTGGGGGATTTTATTCCATTTCTTTGATCTATATGTCTGTTTTTATGCCAGTACCATAATCTTTGATTACTGTAGCTTTGTAGAATAGTTTGAAATCAGGAAGTGAGATGCCTCCAAATTTGTTTTCTTATTTTTTGTTTTTCTCCAGATTGCTTTAGCTTTTCAGGTTCTTTTGTGGTTCCACACAGACTTTATTTCTGAAAAATTTTACTGGACAGTGCTCTTTTTTGACTTACTGGAGACAAAGAGCTCACCAGAGGGAGAAGTGTAATAGAGGAGGGGACCCTGCCATCCTATTCTCTTTGTGGCAGATGCTTAATCTGGGAGGTAGCATATTAACAGTTAAAAACTTGCTAGAGTCAAGCCAACTAGAATGCTTGTGTGCTTAGGAGAAATAGAACTTTGGACAAATACTTAATCACTCTAAGATTGTTTTCCATTTTTAAAATTTGGGTATTAACTATCTCATATAATTATTCTGAGCATTAAAAAAGATAATTCTTAAGTACCCAATCCACTACCTTCCGCATAGAAATTTCTCAAAAATTTTCTTGGTCATTACTAGACAAAAATACTGAAGAAGAAAGTGGATTTTTGAATGAGCAACTCTTTGCATTGTTCACACCTATGTGAATCAGATATTTTTAACCCTAGAAGAATGCTCATGTTCTGATACTGGGAAGATTTTCTGGAATCAGGAGGAACTGTACCTGATGGGTCCACAAATAGAGTTCAGCATTTGGAGGTGTGCACAAGTTGCTGGTGCTGTTTCTCAAAGGCAGAGGTAGTGTAGTCCTAGGCATGATTTGCAGGCTATCAGTTTTAAGAAGCTACAGGGCCTCCTGAGTGTAGGTTCTGAGAAGAGAGAGTAGTTACAGGCTCATGAATGTGATTAAGCACCTTCTACTTACTCTCATTAGAGACTTGATTAAATACAATGTATATTTCCTTGACTGCCTTTGCCAAAGCTGCAAAGATTCCAAGTGGTTATTGCTGCAATTATTAACAAGAATAAATGATTCTAGGAGTGATATTAGGAATTATAATGATGGTACTTGCAAAGGCGAAAAGAAGGCAATTATAGTGCAGACAGTATTAGCCTTTCTCCTTCCTAAACTGGTGGTGGAGGCTAGCTATTAATAGCTACATCCTTAAACTGTTTAAACAATTTCCTCTCTATTCAACTGACTGTAATTAAAAGGGATCGTCCTACAATGTTAGAGCAGCACCTTGAGGATGAACAGCAATTATGTTAACAGTGAGGTGATAGAGTAAGGGTCATTACTATTTCCTCGTTTATCTCCTTTCAAATTGTCTACAGTGAACAGATCTATAGCTGTTGTGTTGGGAGCAGAAGTTCTGGATCACAAAGATGTGGATTTAAACCCTGGCTGTGCTTATTTTTGTCACATAACCTTTGGGTCTCAGTATTTGCATTTGTACGATGGAGAAAATGACACCCCACTTGTGAGAATTAAATGAGACAGAAAGATATAGGGAGTGCTTGGAACAATGCCAGGCACATAGGAGAGGTCAGTTGACGGCAATCCTTATGTTTTGGTTTGCTTTTATCATTTTTTTTTTTGCCTGAAGCAAGAAACAAATATAAAGGCAAATATAAAAATGAATGCACTTTAAAATGTCAAATAAGAATACATTTTTAAAAAGAATACATTAGGAGGTGAAAAAGATCAACAATTTATTTCCTGAAAGGTCACTGGGATGCAGCTTGGTTAATAAGGTGCATGTCGCTCCTGTGTGCTGACTGGGAGCTCACCCAGCCTTGCCCCATGAGTAAGCTCACTTGATTATGGCACCATCGGTCTGAGTTGGCTTTGCCTTCTCATCAGCAGGAGAAACTGAGCCAAAACTGGAATGGGGACTATAACCCAGTACCTTCTCCTCTGACATTTTATGTAGAATGCTGCCCAGCAGGTTGGGTCAGTTGTGAAACTGGCATTCTACAAGGGGGCAAGAGGCTAAGGTTCAGTAGCTGGGTTAGACTTTCTTCCTGGAAGGCCAAGGCACCTTTAATAGCTTAAAGGCTCTTCAGATGCCAAGCCATGCATTCAAAGTGTTGTACCCACATGGAGGGGGCACCTTTTGCTAATTCAAACGAAGGAATGCTACTGGCTCACTGGGAACTCAGCCAGGCTGTACCCTGTGCTTCTTTTCCATGATTCCTCTTGGGGAGGGGCTGGGCACAGTGGGGATTTACTTTTTTAAATAATAGCAATGCAACTTTTTCTCCCCATTTTCTTTCCCTGCCCCTCAGGATACAGAATGGTAGTGCAGGTTTTGTGATTTTTGTGTATATTTATAATTTTTACATCTTGTCTTTAACTCATTTTATTGGGTTTTATCTAATATGGAATGCTTTTACTATTGATTAGACAGGGTATTTAAAATAATTATTTTCATCCATATGGTTCTTCATTATTTACATGTGACTCAAGTTTATTTGAAAACTTGGACATCTCACTTCTCAGACCAACATCCAAGTAGTTTCTATAAATAAAAAGGCTGGAGTCACTTAGCCTAGTTTCAAAGACTCCCCTACATGAAGTTAAATGGAATAGTCTGGAGTTTTCTGGTTTAATCTGTGATTTTACTTTAAATAGTAGTATTATGTTGCCATCTTATTTTATTACAATTTAAAAAAATGTTCTGGGATTACTTTTGAAATGATCAAGGTTATAATAATAAATGATAACTCTTAAGAATGCTAAGGCTTCTCTAATTTCTGCTTATTTTTATGAACACTCAGGATGATATTGTTTGGTTTTCTAACCTTATTATTTCAGACCAGCTGAAGCCGCAATGGGCTATTTGCAGTCCTGGGCGATGAGGCCATCTATCCCGGAGCCTGGTGGGTCTTGACTTGGCTAGGCATGGGCTCATTCTGAATTGGACTTTGCTCTTGATGAAGGATGGTGATATGAGTCAGGCTTCTCTTAGAAAAGGCATGAAGTCGTGTCTCCCGCTCTGAAAATGTACTTCCTCCTTCAAGGAGTTGAATGTCTGGCAGGGGCACTCAAGTGCATCCAAGTTCATTTTACAAAATGTTCCTGTTACTTGTGTGACTGAACACCTAAAGGCAGGGCCTGGGCTGGGTCTTAAATGTTGTAGTCCCCACCCTACTCTGCACTGAGCTTTGCAACAGGAAGAGAAGTCAATGTTTTCTGAAATAAACTGAAAAGATACTCACCTCCAGTAGAATATAACAACAACAACAAATGCTATGGAAAGAAAGAAGAAATGAAGCATTACCTTTAAAGTATCATTTGTCCATTCATTCACTCAGTCCTTTCTTCCCTTATATCAAATCTCATGAGAATGATTTAGGAAGACTTGAAGGATGCAGCACATGAGCTGGGGCCTTCAGAATTAGGTTAAGATTTGGGGTGCAGAGAAAGGAAGGGCAAGAAGAATAGTATTAGCAAAGGCACAGAGGTTGGACTTTGAAGGTTGAGTTTGGGGAGGCGAGAGAGGTGTCCTCAGGCTGGAGCTTAGGGGTCCAGTTGAACAGATGGAAAGGGGCAGTTTATCAGAATCTGTACAAGGAGCCTCAGCACAGTCATGAGGCTCTTGTTCATAGTCCTGTCCCAAGGGAACTAGAGATGACTGAGTGGTGCTGTATAGTCCATGAGAAAGCATGGGCCTTGACAGTCAGGCAATATTGGGTGCAAATGGCAGCTTTGGACACATGACTTCACTTTCCTAACTCTTTGTGAATTTGTAGAATAGGGTGGTATTGTGCAGGTTAAAAGTAGCTGACATAGACAATGACTGGCATGTAATGGGTGCTCAAAAGAGGTAGTTTTCCCAATTCCTGAGCAATGTTTATCAATATAGTTGTCTTTTGACAAAGTACAAGTTAAAGACCATATCTTAGATATATTTCCAAAGAGCAAAATATCTGATTTAATTTTTAACAGCCATAATACTCAGTTGATCATTTCTGGAGCCATCTGGATATTTGTCAATTAAAGGTATTATGTTTCTTTTCTTGGCAAATTCTTGGCCTTTCTGGTATTTGTCCTACACCTTATGGCCTTTGAAACATATCAGTCTGATCCACACATGCCCACCATCCCCAATGCCTTTAACATGTAGGAATTCTCACACACACTTCAATTACATTTTATATTATTTTTAAATATATTTTATTGATTTTGCTATTACAGTTGTCCCATTGTTTTCTTCCCTTTATTCCCCTCCACTCTGTACTGCCCCTCCCACCATCATTCCCCCACCTTAGATCATGTCCATGTGTCATACATATAAGTTCTTTGGCTTCTCCATCTCCCATACTATTCTTAACCTCCCCGTGTCTATTTTGTACCTATCATTTATGCTTCTTATTGCCTGTACCTTTTCCCCCATTCTCCACCTCCTCCTCCCCACTGATAACCCTCCATGTGATCTCTATTTCTGTGAATCTGTTCCTGTTCTAGTTGTTTGCTTAGTTCTTTGTTGTTTTTGGTTTTTCTTTTTTAGGTTTGGTTGTTGATAGTTGTGAGTTTGTTGTCATTTTACTGTTCATAATTTTGATCTTCTTCTTTTTCTCAGATAAGTCCCTTTAACACTTCATATAATAAGGGCTTGGTGATGATGAACTCCTTTAACTTGACCTTATCTGAGAAGCACTTTATCTGCCCTTCCATGCTAAATGATAGTTTTGCTGGATAGAGTAATCTTGGATGTAGGTCCTTGCCTTTCATGACTTTGAATATTTCTTTTCAGCTCCTTCTTGCCTGTAGGTTTTCTTTTGAGAAATCAGCTAATAGTCTTATGGCAAGTCCTTTGTAAGTGACTGTCTCCTTTTCTCTTGCTGCTTTTATGATTTTCTCCTTATCTTTAATCTCAAGTAATGTAATTATGATATGCTTGGTGTGTGCTTCTTTGGGTCCAAATTCTTTGGGACTCTGAGCTTCCTGGACTTCCTGGAAGTCTATTTCCTTTTCCAGATTGGGGAAATTATTGTTCATCAAGTTTTCAAATAAATTTTCAATTTCTTGCTCTTCCTCTTCTCCTTCTGGAACCCCTATGATTTGGATATTAGAATGTTTAAAGTTGTCCCAGAGTTTCCTAAGCCTCTCCTCATCTTTTTGAATTCTTGTTTCTTCATTCTGTTCC
>JAPYXV010004222.1:0-11563 GCA_028533065.1 Trachops cirrhosus
GTCTCTGGGTCCCGAGGGGCGCTCACTTCTCCTACCTGCGGGGCCTGGGCCTCACGTGTCCCGGGGAGTGCCTGGGCTTTTCCGGGTCCACGGGTGCGCAGTCTCTGGGTCCGGAGGGGCGCTCACTTCTCCTACCTGCGGGGCCTGGGCCTCACAGGTCCCGGGGAGTGCCTGGGCTTTTTCGGGTTCACGGGTGTGGGTGCGCGGGTGCGCAGTCTCTGGGTTCCGAGGGGCGCTCACTTCTCCTCAAGAATTTAAAGTTTTTGGATGGCTTGCAAGAGATGGCCGTTCTGCTTTTCCTGGGCGTAGAGGTCGAGCAGCTGCTCCCCGATGGCCACGCGAATCAGCCCTGGAGGTGCGCGGCCCTCTCAAACAGCTCCGTCAGGCTCCCAGACGCCTGGATCTCGGGATTTCAGTGAATCCACATCCCCGGAGTCGTCCCCCGAACTCAGCTACCCACCGCTGTCACCCGTGGTGGTCACTGCGGACAGGAATGGAGAGGCCTTATGTCCTTGCCCAGCTGCATCTTTATTTCTTCATTCTGTTCCAGTTAGGTGCTTCTTTCTTCCTTTTGTTCCAAATTGTAGATTTGAGTCCTGGTTTCCTTTTTTTCTGTTGGTTTTCTGTATATTTTCCTTTATTTCACTTTGTATAGCCTTCATTTCTTCCTTCATTTTGCGATTGAGCTCAATCAGTTCTGTGAACATCCTGATTACCAGTGTTTTGAACTCTGCATCAGATACATTGTCTATCTCCCCATCACTTTTTTCTTTTTCTTGAGTTTTGATCTATTTTTTCATTTGGACCATATTTCTTTGTCTCGGTGAACCAGCCTGTATGAATTTTTTTTAACTCCTTGGTTGTTGGACTTTCATTGAAATGATTTTCTGGCAGTTCTGGTTATTTTTTAATTGGTTGTTATCCTACTTTTGGTTGTGTGAGGAGGCAAAGCACTTCTGCTTACACCTCTGTCTTGGCCAGAACTTAAATTTTGTAAAATGCTGTTGTAATGAAAATATACACAAAACATAATAATAAAAACGTGACATGGATCCTGGCTCCTGGGATCCTTGGCATTGTGGATGAGGCATGAGACAAATTCACACAGACTATCGAGTCCTGTGGAGGAAAAGGGATGGTTCAGCTTCTCTCTCAAGAGGAGAAAAAGCCTTGGAGCACCACAGCCACCCTCTCAAGAGGAGAGCGCCCCGACCCTTGCCTTGACAAGATTTTATTGGGTTCAATTTGCACAGGAATAAATCTCATCAAGCACTGTCAGGCAGAAATGATTAAACAATGGATAACATTCAAAGAACTCTGAGGGCTTATTTTGAGTCAGAGTCAGATAGCTAAAGGGGCATAAAACTTTGGGGAACAAACTCACTTCCTGCTTGGTCCCTTATTGTTTAAATTGAGGGTATTAGCAAAGTAGGTTTCATAGGATTTTATGCATTCTTTCTTAAGCCTGATCACCCTAGGGAACCCACCCTTTCCAGCACAGGGCAGCACACACTTCCAGCATTGTTCCAGGCTTAAGGCATTGTTTCAAGCTTAAGTCCTTATTTCAGGCAGGGGAGGTAAGGCAGCCAAGAGATTAGGAGACTTCTTGCAGACAGAATGAGGACTCAGGCTATGTCAAAGCTGAAGGGTGAAGGTCCATCTCCCACTTTCTCTATAGCCCCCCAAGTCCTTCCCTGGGACCCCTGTGATCATGCCTGCCTTAGGTCGTCCCTCCCTTGAGGAATCTTACCCGTCATTGGCTAACTGATCAAGCATTGGGGGCCAGGCAGGGTGAATTAAAAAGAGCAGAGGTGGCACCCTTGCCAGGGAGATAAACTTTGTTTCCTTAGTGGCTTATGGTTTCAAGGTCACTCACTCAGCCTTAACCATGTGGTGAGGGGGGTTGGTTACAGCTCCTGAAACCAGTCAGGGCAGTTCCCAACAAAAAAATGTACATTGGTCTGTCCAAGAAAATTACAGAAGACTTTTCTAGGGTGATAAAACTAACTTGATCTTACTTAAGCAAATAATAATAATTTATTCAAATATTTCAAAATGTGTCTCAAGGATTTATTCTTGGAATTGAAATACTAGAAGGATTTCTGTTTTTTACTTCTCATCTCTAATATTTTTGAAGAGTTGATTTTGGTCTCTGTCTTTATCACTCCCTCCCTCCTTCCCTCCTTACCTCTGACTCTGAACCAGCTATGAATAAGTCAGTATATCCATAGTAAAGAAAAATGGCTATTTGAATTTATAACCTCATTTAGGAGTGCTTCCAGAGGAAAAAGTGTGACTGGTCCTATTGAGGTCAATGTTACCCCTAATCCAGTATGCCATAACTAGGTGTCAAGGTTGTGAACAGAAACATAATTTCTCAGTTACAAACCCATGAAGAGTGAGAAGAATTTCCAGTAAACCATGTCTGGGCTGGTGCCAGTAGGTATTCATTACACATACCATATGCAAAGAATTTCCATTATTTCTATATGACTGAAACATAGGTATGATGTAAGAGAAGGGCAGGAGATGAGATATAAAGTTAGAGAGGGGAAATTTTTTAAGGACTTTAAGTTTATACTTTGTCTTCTAAAGTCATATGCTAAGTTTTGCATGACAACAATAATATGACATTACTAATTGAAATGGAGAACACTGGAGAATTAAGTTTGAAAAATATTATTGTACATTATTATATATAACTGTACATTGTTATAATAATATTGTGTACAATAATATTGTATATAATTTATGCATGATATATTGGTTATACTACTGCATATAATACAGTAGTATTTGGGTTGGCCAAAAAGTCTGTTTAGTTATTTTCCATAAAATAAAAGGTATTTTTAACTTTCACCAATAACTCTATTGATTTGGATATATTGAGTATGTTGGCTATTTTCCGTGTGGTGTAATGTTGATTGTTTTCAACTGATTTTTCGAGTTGAGCACTGTCAACCTCAACAAGTCTACCTGATCATGGAGCATTATCCAGTGAGAAATCTCCAGCATGAAATTTTGCAAACCACTTTTGACATGTTCAATCAATCACAGTGCCTTCTCCATACATGGCACGAATAATTTTTTTGCATTTCATTTGTGTTATTACCTTTCTTTTTAAAAAATATTTTATTTGTTTATTTTTAGACAGAGGGGAAGGTAGGGAGAAAGGGAGGGAGTGAAACATCAATGAGTAGTTGCCTCTTGCATGCCACCCCCACCATGGACCTGGCTTACAACCAAGGCATGTGCCCCGACTGGGAACCGAACTGGTGACCCTTTTGTTTGCAGGCCAGTGCTCAATACACTAAGCCACACCAGCCATGGCCATTTCTACTTTTCTTGAAATGATAAAGCATAATATGATGAAAATGTTGCATATTTTCTTTTATCATCAATATTAAAATGGCTACACAAAAATTCACCAGTTTTGACAAGTTTTTTTAATGCATGCTGATATGACAGGTATCCCAATAAAATCAAACACATTTTTTACATGAAAAAGACACTGTGTCTCCTCACACAATGAAAAGGACAACAAAAAATTAAAAAAAAAAACAGATCTGACAGAAAATCAAACTGTATGGAAGTACAGGAAGCTCATAGAGTCCCTACGAAGTTGGACCCAAGGAAGCACACTACAAGGCACATCATAATCACATTACCCAAGGTTAAACATAAAGAGAGAATCTTAAAAGCAGCACGAAAAAAAGGAGACAATTATCTATAAAGGAGTTCCTGTAAGGTTATCAGCTAATTTCTCAAAAGAAATCTTGCAGGCAAGAAGGGGCTGGAAAGAAGTATTCAAAATAATGAAAGCCAAGAACCTACATCCAAGATTACTCTATCCAACAAAGCTATCATTTAGAATAGAAGGACAGATAAAGTGTTTCCCAGATAACATCAAGTTAAAGGAGTTCATCATCACTAAGCCCTTATTATATGAAATGTTAAAGGGATTTACCTAAGAAAAAGAATATGATCAAAACTATGAACAGTAAAATGACAGCAAACTCACAACTATCAATGACTGAACCTAAAAACAAAAACAAAAAACTGAAACAGGAACAGAATTACAGGAATAGAGATCACATGAAAGGTTATCAGCAGGGAGGGGGAGAGAGGGGTAAAAAGTACAGAGAATAAGCAGCATAAATATCAGGTACAAAATATGGGAAGGTTAAGAATAGTATAGGAAATGTAGAAGCCAAAGAAATTATATGTATGACCCATGGACATGAACCAAGGGGGGTGGGGTGCATGTGGAAGGGGGTGTGCAGGGCAGAGGTGAATACAGGGGGGGAAATTGGACAACTATAATAACATAATCAATAATTTAAAAAAAACTAAGTACAACTAGAGTCATCTTACAGAAAAAACAAAGGAACTTTTTGACCAAGCCAATATTATTACTCCTATTGTTGAACTTGAGGTATTCATATTGAAGTGGAGCTGCTGCAGAAGAGCTAAGATTCATTTGAACACTCACTGTGCACTAGGTTCTCCATTTTATATAGATTATGCTATTTAACTCACAGGTCCCCAGCCAGGTACATATAATTTTTGTTTCCATTTTATTTTTTTAAGATTTTATTGATTTTTTTGAGAGGGGGGAAGGGAGGGAAATAATATCTTTCAGTTGCCTCTGACACACCCCCAACCTGGGATGTGGCCCGCAACCAAGGAATGTGCCCTGACCAGGATTTGAACTGGTGATCTTTTGGCTCTAAGGCCAGTGCTCAACCCACTGAACCACACCAGCCAGGGATCCATTTTAAAGATGGGGGCTCTGAGACACACTTGTCCAGGATCACATACAGAGTAGACCCAGGATTTGCATCAAAAAAGTCTGCTTGCACTCTGTACACTTACACACTATTGTCTATGACTTCTCAGTGCAGATACTTATATTTGCTGATTTGAAACTCAGGGACAGAAGGGTTTTTTTTTTTCATCTTTTTTATTGTTGTTTAATTACAGTTTTTCCTGTTTCCCCCCTATTACTCTCCCCTGCCCTACCCATCGCCCACCTCCCATATTCAATTATTATCATACTTATTTCTTAATATTGCCTGTCTTTTATCCTAACCTATGAATTTCTAAGATTAAGGATGGAGTCTTTCTCATGTCTATACATAATGCCTAACACAGGATTTGGCACAGAGATGAGATGATACATTTTATGGGTGTATTAGTTTCACTAATATTCTGATTCTGGTCTTTCCACCTTGAATTTAACCATGGTCATATGACTTTTTTAGGCCAATGAAAAGTAAGCAAAAGTGATATGTTTCACTTCTTTGTGGAAGCATTTTAGAGACTTGTTGTGATTCTCCATGCTCTCTTCCTTTGCTGTGGCAAACCCTAAACCTTCATTTTGAAATGAAAGGATTTTAAAATGGTAGACCCTGTTTTAGCTCGGGTTCCTGAGTGACTACATGGGACAGAGATATAGCCCTTCACTCCTACCAAAATGTAATGGATGTATAGCTTGAAGAAGAAATTGACTTTTGTTGATAGAATCCAGTTTTTGGAGGTTTTCTGTTATTGTAGCACAGCCTAATCCATTCTGCCTGGTACAGTGAGTAAGTCTAATGGTTGATTAATAATTAATATATCTCCATTATTTCTATCTCTCATTTCCCATTTCTACAATGGCAGCATAATCATCAGAATCTTTTAAAAAAGATTTTATTTACTTTTAGACAGCGGAAAACAGAGGGAGTAAGAGAAAGAAAGAGAAATATCAATATGTGGTTGCCTCTCATGTTCCCCCACCCACTGGGGACCTGGCCCTCAACCCAGGCATGTACCCTGACTGGAAATCAAACCTGCAACCCCCTGATTCACAGGCTGGTGCTCAATCCACTGAGTCACACCAGCAAGGGCTGTCAGAATCTGTTTTGAACCAGTTTCATAAATAGTGGTGATAAGACAAGAGTAGTGTGAGAAGCCTATTATTTATCTATAATCTAAGAAGCAGAATTATATTTTTTCTTAACAAATTTTCCACATAATGACTTCAATAGTTTCAATTTGTGAAATTCCTCATACCTTAGGCCAATATTTGTGTTCAAGTCACTCTCTTAGGTGCTAGGGATATACAAGTGGACAAAACAGGAAAATATCTTCTCTTCTGGAGCTTACATTCCAGATGGGGTGACAAACAAAATGAGTGTTTTATACAGCACACTAGTAGGTATTATGCCATGGAGAAAAGTAAAGGAGGAAGGGAAGATAACTGAACTGAAGGGTTACAATTTTAAATAGGATGGTCAAGAAAGGCTCCACTAAGGAGCCTGAGACAGAGCTATGATAATATCTTAAAGAAGGTTCCAGGCAAAGGTAAAGCAACTGAGAAGTGCCTTAGGCAGGAGCGTGTTTCATATTTTTGTGGAACAGTGTGAAGGATGGTGGTCAGAGAGGTAAATGGGGGGCAATTCATGAAGGAACTTTGTAGGCTATTGGAATACCTTGCCTTTTACCCTAAATGAGATGGAAATTGATCTCAGTTAATACTTACCTTGTTGAAATAAAAGTTTCTGGGGTTTTTTATGTTCAACTGTGCATGTTTATTATAGCTTCAAACAGTAAAGTGTGTGCATTTTTTAGTAAAGAGTGTGAAGGACACAATAAAAGTACTCCTGCCTTAGCTACATCTGCATTTATTTACCAGTCTCTCATCTTTTACTTAGCATGTCCTTGTTTTGTAGTAGTTATTGGTTGTCCATTGCCTCTCTGGTGCATGTCCTTCTTATCTCTTTTACACAATGAGAATAAACTCCTAAATCCTTTAGCCTTGCTTCTTTTACCACTCAACCCCATATTTCACAGGAGTTGAAGGGTGGATTTCCTCAACTACTGTTCATAGTCATTCACCCCAGCTAAAAGTTATGCCATCCACTGAATCATAAAAATGCATTCACCATTATCTGATGCCTAAAGAGGGTTGCCTAGCCTTGGCTGGTGTGGCTCAGTGGACTGAGTGCCAGCCTGCAGAGCAAGGGGTAGCTAGTTTGATTACCAGTCTAGGGAACATGCCTGGGTTGCAGGCCAGGTTTCCAGGGGGAAGTGCATGAGAGGCAATCACGTTTAGAGGCAATTGATGTTTCTCTCCCTCTTTTTTTCCATCTCTTCCCCTCTAAAAGTAAATCAATATTTTTTTTTAAAGAAGGGTTGCCTAGAACTATGCCTTCCAAACCTGCTCTTTCAAAAAAATGTACCTGGGGCGTATTATCTTAGCTCTATAGAGACACTTTTGTTATTATTTAATGTTATTTTTAAATATTTTTATAGAGGTCTAGCTAAGAAAAATCCATGTGGAGAAGTTTTTTTATCAAAGTTTGCTTAAAATAGTGTTGAATATCCTTTATACAGGAAGCCATGCAATAAATCCATCTTAATTATGTTTTTCCTGTGTATTTGATGACCCACCAGGAGTACATATATCTCAGTTTCAGTAGTTAAGACCTTGGTTCAGTGGTCTGCAAAATGTAGTGCCTGGACAGTATCATCAACATCATTTGGGAACTTGTTAAGATTGCATATTCTCAGAATTCAACTCAGACCTACTGAATCAGAAACTCGGGTTGAAACACAGCAATCTGTGTTTTTACAAGCCCTCCAGGGGATTCTGATGTATGTTAAATTTAAGAACCGCTGCTTTAGCAGATGCCTCAGGCACCAGGAAAAATGGTGGGAGTTGGCACATCAGCATTTTGTGCTGTGCCCATTCCCTTTCCAGTTGCCTAGTGCTCTTGTATTTACCTTTTCTCACCCCACCCCATCCCCTCATACCCTGTTCTTCTTTGTCTTACAGGTCTCCTTTTGTTTCCTAGAACACCTCAAACTACTTCCTGCTTTAGAACATTTACTCTGTTCTCTTGCAGCACTCTTCACCATGGCCTTTGGTTGATTGACAACACGTTTTCATTCAAATTTCAGCTCATGTGACAGCTCTTCAGAGACACCATCTGCAAGAAGCTAATTCAGAGTAGCCAACCAGTCATTCCATGTTACTTTCTTTATTTCTCTCCATAGGACTTATCACCATATGTTGAAGACAATGCCAGCCAAATTTTACTGTTCAAGAAGACAGTTATAAACATGTAAAGAAGTAAACCTAGACTGAGTCCTAAGACGTTGGGTGCAAATTAGGGGTATTTAAGTGAACTCACTATTTAACATATATATATTTATTTATTTGACATATTTAACATATATATTTATTTTAACATATATATGTATTTCAACATATATATTTATTATATATTAAACATATGTATTTACATCTATATTTATTTGAAATAAATATAGATGTAAATGTGTGTATATGTATATATGTGATTGTGTATATATCATACCCACACACATGCTCATCCCGATACATACAAAAATCCCCTAACTCTGTTCATTAAGCAGTCCTGGAAGCAGTGATACCCTGCTGGCAATAAGCACACTTAATGTCCAGGTATTGGTTTCTGAGTACTGTGCACTGTTCAATAAAAGGAGCCAGAGAGACTTTGAGAAATAACTACATCTACAATTAGTGCAAGTAATGGATTATAACCCACTTAAAATAGAAATCCATGGATCCATCCAGATGTAATTAAATGAATATATAAATGGAGAAAAAGGAAGCTCTGTTTTACAATAGAAGTTTAACATCAGATGCTAAAATTAGTGGGTGAGAATAGGATGAAGGATGGGATTTCACATAGTTACAAAATATCTCCCCTAAAACACTTATTATTTATGAAGAAGAACAAAAATTACTGCACAATAGAAAATCATGACAGATATCATATTAATCAAGTGAAAAAATTTAGTATTACCTTAGGCTGACAAATCAACATCATGTGCCACCTGACAGGGCAGAATGACAATGTAGCATCTGTCTGAAAATACTTCAGTCAAAAATGCAGAGCTTATATATAATCATGAGAGAAACTTTGGTAAACTCATAATGAAAGATGTTCAACAAAATTACACCTATAATATTTTAAAAAGTCAAGGTTAATGAGATTAAGTGACCTGCCTAAAATCATGTAGTTAGTGATAGAGCTCGATTTTATCTGTTGGCTCCAAACCCACACACTTTTCCCATTATGCTATACTGCCTTAAAATGTTCAAATAAGAAATGTGAGCAAGATAATAGAATATTGTCCTCTTGGTATTGAAGCATATTGGTTTCTTGGGAAAGGTCACAAGGCCGGGGAAGTTCAGAAGTCTAATCTGGGACTCATGCCAAGGTCTGAGTCCTGTCTGGTTGGCACATGCATCAACTGCGCATATATTAGTTTGTTACCACTGTGGGCTATAGCTAATGTTGATTGTTTAACTCCTTTCTGTAGCCAACTTTCAATGAAAGTTTCTAAGATTTTAATTGACTCTCTCCATCCAGGCCAATTCCAGTGATTTTCCCTTCTGCCTGGAGTGATCTTTTCCATCTTGTCACCTACCTACAGTCTATTCATCATTCACACACCAGCTTAAATTTTATTTTCTCAAATAAGCCTTCAGGCACCCCTAAGGAAGTCATATCTCCCTAGTATGTACCTTAATGACATACTAAAATACTCAATATCATTCCACATAACTGTAAACAACTGATTATATAATTCCTATTTTTAATTTTTCTTAGTAGGATGTAAACTTTGAGAGAGCAAGGATTTCTCTTGCTCACTCTTGGATCTCCAGTTCCTAGCAGAGTGCCAGGCATGCAAAGTACTCAATACTTTAGTTTTCTAAATAGATGAATGGGTGAGCACATGCAAATGTTGGATTCTTATGCAACCACTACTGTTTTCTTCTCTATTTTCAATTAGACTGGTGTTTCCTAAACTTGCTTGATTATAAAAATCACCAGGAGTGCTTTCTAAAAAAATATAGCTTATCAGGCAGAGATGCTTGGAAATGGTCCAGAAATATCTCTCTCTCTCTCTCTCTCTCTCTCTCTCTCTCTCTCGCTCTCTCTCTCTCTCTCCCCCACCCCCTTTCCCTTCACTAGCAGACTAGATGATGCTTGTAGGCACGCAAGTTAGGAAGACATTGGATTTGAAAATCTGTGCCTAAAAATGCCCTTGATTTCTGAATATTGACTTTGTATCCCATTGTTTTGCCAACTTCACTTATTAGGTTGAGTAGCTTTTGGTAAAGTCTATAGGATTTTCTATGTACACTATCATGTCAACTGCAAACAATGGCAGTTTTACTTCCTCTTTTCCAATTTGGATGACTTTTATTTCTTTTTCTTGTCTGATTGCTGTAGCTAGGACTTCCAATACTACGTTGAATAGGAATGGTGAAAGCGGGTCTACTTGTCTTATTCCCGATCTAAGTGGGAAAGCTTTTAGTATTTTCCCATTGAGTATGATGTTGGCTGTATGTCTCTTGAATATGGCCTTTATTATGTTGAGGAATGCTCCCTCTATTCCCACTTTGCTCAGTGTTTTTATGATAAATGAGCACTGTACCTTACCAAATGATTTTTCTGCATCTATTGATATGATCATGTGATTTTTGCCTTTCATTTTCTTTATGTGGTGTATTTTGTTTATTGATTTTCAAATATTGTACCATCCTTACATCCGTGGGGTGAGTCCCACTTGGTTATGGTGTATGATCTTTTTAACATATTGTTGGATGCGGTTTGCCAATATTTTGTTGAGGATTTTAGCATCTAGGTTCATCAGCGATAATGAACTGAAGTTCTCTTTCTTTGTTTTGTCTTTATCTGGTTTTGGGATTAGGACAATGTTGACTTAATAAAAAGAGTTTTGGAGTCTTCCACCTTCTTGAGTTTCTTGAAATAATCTGTGGAGAATGGGGGTTAGCTCTCCCATAAGTGCTTTGTAAAATTCTCCTTTGAAACCGTCTGGTCTAGGGATTTTGTATATTCGAAGCTTTTTAATTACTGCTTCAGTTTCATCAGGTGTTATTGGTCTCTTCAGGCTTTCTGCATCTTCTTTACTGAGGTTTTTAGATCATATTTTTCTAGAAATGTGTCCATTTCACCTAGGTTTTCAAATTTCTTGGCATATAGTTCCTCATGGTAATTTCTTACAATCCTTTGTATTTCTGTGGTGTCACTTGTAATCTCTCCTCTTTCATTTCTGATTGTGTTTATTTGGGTTTTCTTTCTCTTTTCTCTTGATGAGTCTGCTTAAAGGCTTGTTGAATCTGTTTATCTTTTCAAAGAACTGGCTCCTGGATTCATTTGTCTTTAGAATTGTTCATTTAGTCTTTATGTCATTTAATTCTGCTCTGATCTTGGTTATTCCCTTCCTTCAACTTGCTCTGGGTTGTCTTTGATGTTGTTCCTGGAGTTCTTGTAGCGTGTTTATTTGAAATATTTCTATCTTTTTCAGATAGGCCTGCATCGCTATGAAGTTCCCTCTAACAACTGCCTTTGCTGTGTGTGGTGTCTGCCCTGCCTGGTTTCAGGAGCCGTAACCCCCCGTGGCTAAAGTTGAGTGAGAAACCTCCCAGAACTGGGAGTCCTAAGGAGACAAAACTTATTTCCCTGAACATGGGCACTGCCTGCTCTGCTATTCCCTT
>JAPYXV010004223.1:0-11563 GCA_028533065.1 Trachops cirrhosus
TATCTGTGTTCAAATTCTGGCTCTGCCTCTTATTAGCTGTGTAACTTTGGGCAAATAATTGAACCCTTTTGAGCCTTTGTTTTCTCTTCTGTGCAATGCAAATATTTACCTCAGAGGTACATGTTGAATATTGTTGAAGGTAATGAAGATCTACCCATAAGACCTGGAACAAATACATTTACACGTTTATATAGATACTTTTTCTTCTAACCCTTTCCAAATTACTGGATGATAGAGTATAGTTTAGTACCTTCTTTTATGAGCGAGGAAATTGTGGCCCAGTGAAGTTATTTAATTTGCTCTAGATTAGAAAGCTAGCAAGTGGCTATAGATACCAAGATAACTCTATAAGCTGATTTCCCCTGAATTCCCCAAATGATGTCTTTGGCCTCACAGAGATCACACTGCCCTTCAGCTCAGAAGTCTCCCCAGGGCACTCTTCATGTCTTTGTTCCTCAGGCTGTAGATGAATGGGTTCAGCAGGGGGGCCACCACAGCATACATCACAGCTGCAATCCTGTCCTTGCTGGCAGAATCATCAGTGGAGGGAATGAAGTACACCCCAATGGCGGACACATAGAACAAGCACACTGCTGTGAGGTGGGAGCCACAAGTGGAGAAGGCCTTCCACTTCCCACTTGCTGATGGGACTCTCACAATAGCAGCCACAATGCGGATATAAGAAATTATGATTAACATGGGGATCAGGATGGTTAAAGCCCCTCCCCAGTATATCAGCACACATTGGTTGACATAAGTATTGGAACAGGAGAGTTTCAACAGGCGGAGAAGTTCACAAAAGAAGTGAGGGATGATGTTGTCTGCGCAGAAGGATAGTTGAGCCAGGAGAATGGTGTGGGTTAGAGAGTATGAATGAGAGAGGATTAGGGACATGACCACCAGCAGGATACAGCATCTAGGACTCATGACCAGGGTGTAGTGAAGCGGGTGGCAGATAGCCACAAGCCGGTCATATGCCATCACCGCCAGGAGGAAAACATCTAGACCAATGAACCATAGGAAGAAGTAGATCTGAGAGAGGCATGCAGCATAGGTGATGGTGTGCCTGTGGGCCAGGATGTTCGCCAGCATCCGAGGGACCGTGGTAGATGATAAACACAGGTCTGTGAGGGAGAAGTTGGCCAGGAAAAAGTACATGGGGGTGTAAAGGTGCGAATCAGATCCAATGGCTAGGATGATGACAATATTCCCCACCAGAGTGACCAGGTACATACTCAGGAAGATGCCAAAGAGGAGAGGCTGCTGTCCCTGCTGCTCAGACAGGCCCAGAAGGAGGAATTCAGAGACACTGAATGTGTGGTTTCCTGGTTTCATGCCGCTGGTATACTATACAATGGAGGATGGAGCTTCAGAAATTTTTCTTGCCCTAATATTGTCTGATGAAAACAAAGGCATAAAATAAAGATGGAATCAGGATGTTAATAGCTGTTCATGATCTGACCAAAACTTAACTCTATGAGTGATTATTATGTCCATTTTATTGGTGAAGGAACAGAGAGTCTCCTAGAAAGAGACAGAGGTAAAGTTTAAATCTGGAAATTCTGACTTTGATCTTATAGTCTTCACTGATCTGGCTTTAATGAATGAGGCACCCAAAACTAATTCATTTATTCATCCCACATCAATGAGTACTTAGTATGTTTCAGTCCTTGCTGTAAGTACCAGAGAAGCAATGGTAACAGATACAGTAAGGTTTCTGCCCTTGTGTGAATAACATTCACATCATAGGAATCATGCATAAGCACACAAACAAAAAAGTGCTAAAATAAAGACACAATATAGTGATGACTAGCAGATTACTTTAAATTTCTTGTCAGCAAAAAACTCACTATGAAGGAATAGATAAGTAGGCACCAGTAAAGAACTGGGTAGAAGAGTGTTTCAGATACAAGGAACAGTAAATGCAAGCATGGGATGAGCACAGGCATTTGGAGAAGTAGAAAGGAGACAAGTGTGGTTGAAGTGCGGTGAGCAAAGGGAGTGGTAGGAGAGGAGGGTGAGGAGGCAGGCAGGGGCAGATCCCATGTGACCAGAGAGTGCACATTCTCAGTACAGAAACCTGTGGGCATGGGTGTGTGTTCAAGCAGCAGACAGCCACTGTCTGACTTATGGTACGGCAGGATCATTCTGCTACAGTGGAGAGAAGGACTGTAGGGGTGGGAATGCAAACAGGGAGTGAGGAAACACATAGGGGATTCAGAGTGAATTTGGGCTGTGTTTTAGAGAGCTTAGTGACTTGCTCAAGGAGCCGTAAGTGGTGGCTCTGGGCTCTAAAGTAAAAGGTTTCCACTCCTCCTGCTGCACCCATAGAGGTACAAATAGTGAAATTCTCTTAAGTAGAAAAGGAAGAATTAGGTCATTTCCTTTATCAACAGGTGCTGTTCAAAAATTAGATAGCTGAAAGAATCAGAGAAATGATCTCTAGAATATTTCTCAAATGGCAGAGTCCCAGGAATGTCCTGGAAACATAAGGGGACTAAAAGGAGAGAAGCCAGAGATGTGGATGTTTCTTTGTTATTCCTAGACTGTGAGAGAAGGAAAAAGGCAAAGGCTTTAGGGACCACTTGCAGGACTGTAGATGTAGAAATCACTTATGATGTGTTCATTGTGTTCTAATGATTGCCTGCCACTTAATCCATACAACCTATGTGCCATATTTATCTTACATTTTCAGGTCAGGAAACAGAGAGCCTAACTGAGAGACTAACTGACCAGCTTAAGATCATTTAGCTAGTAAGAGGACAAGTAGATATTCAAACTAAGGTCTCTCTTCTACCAAACCTGGAACTTAGTCCATTATGCAATTCCATCTCCTAAAGCAGGTGGTATCCACCTCCTATTTTCTCATGGGAACTATAGATATTTGTCAACTACTTTGGGAACATAACTGCAGTCAATCCATCCTTTAGCTGCCTCCACAGTGGGTCTAGGGAGCCACGCTTGTCATTTTTCACCTGTTCAAATATTCCTTATGCCAGGAATGCCTGCAGGCACTAGATATTTAAAGTTAATCAAAACAGGCACAGTTCCTGTGCTTACAGGCTAGTTTGGGAGACTGACAATAAGCAATTAAACAAGTGAACACATAGTCAGAAACTCTGATTAATATTGAAAAGGAGAGATAAAGTGATATCACTGAGAAAGTATAATTGAAGGGCCTAATTTAGATTGTAGAGCTCAGGAAAACTTCTTTGAGAAAGTTGAATATAATTTGGTACCTGGATTAGTAATTAGCTACATCATGAATAGAAGAAAGGGGAGTAGGAATATGAACTTTTCAGCATATATGAATGTCCCAAGGTGGTAAAAGGGTGTGGCTGGTACGGGAAGGCCAGTGTGGCTGGTAATAGTGAGCAAGATGATGAGTTGCATAAAATATGACCCGGGCTCTCTAGCCACAGGTGACAGTACCATGGAATCAGCTGATTCAAACAGGGTCATGTGGGTTTTATTTACCAAACTTGGAGTTAGTGATACAGAGAGTTTAGCCAATTCGTTTTGGGCTCTGAAGATAAAAGTTCATGTAGGATTTGAAGTTCAGGTAGAGTTGGGCAGGCTCCTAGCCACCACATCCTTGCAAAACCCTTGTTAAAAGGAACAGAAACTATTCTGCACAGATATATCTGCACAGTGAACATTGGAACAAAGTTGGAGAAAAGAACAGTCAAGAGATGTGGCATTTCAGAAAGACAGAGTAGCTGACATAATTTTCCAGTGTAATGTCATTCTTTTGAGTCTTTTCCTCCATAAAAAGAGAAAGAATGACATAGTGCTCACCAGTGCAGACCCTGGGGTAAGACAACTCTGGGTGTTGATCCTGTCCCTATCATCTATTAGCTCTGGGCAAATTACAAAACATCACAGCAATCATAGCAGCAATTGCAAGAAGAGTCAACCAGTTTTGGCTGTTAACATCCTGCCAGGCACTGCGAGAAAGTGCTTTACCTACCTTATCTCATTGTATTTTCACTGTCTTATAAGGTGAACTCTCTGTTTTTCAAATATGAAACTGAAGTATAAAGAGGTGAAGTGATTTGTCCCAAATGAGGCAGCTGGCAAGCAGAAAAGCCCAGACTATAACCCTGGTCTATCTGACTCAGTACTTACCCAGCTGATCTCAGCCAATCTCAGATGTTACTGAGCAGTGAGGTTCTACAGCCCTGACACTTTCACTTTGGACAATGGCAGATTCACATCACAGTCCTCTCTAGAGGCTCTGCCTCTTCCCCTTATTGGATAGAAATGTAGGCAACTGTGCAGTAGGTTTCTGGGGCCATAATAAATGAACCAAGAGGGCCAGAGGGGGCTCATGTTGAGAATATTTAGTAGTTTTGGAGTTCCCAGGGTTCTCATTAGTGGAAACAGAAACTAATTGTTTCTGAATCCCTAAAGAGAAGGGGGAGGGCACTGTTGTTTTCAAGTGGGATTCCTGTTCTACTTGCAGATGCTCAGAGAATGTTCCCCTAGTCTATCATCTCATCAGGCACCGCTCTGATCTTGCAGCTGTTGCCCTGTTCACTTCCATCTGTGGCTGAGAGGAAGAACTTGGATAACAGATGGAGACAGTGGGAATGAGGCATCTCTTTTCTCATCTGAACTTGATATTGTTTTAGTTCAAGAATCTTAGCCAGTATTTTAACCATTTTGTGTGTTATTATCCTCATCAAATGCAACCAGTGTCTTTTGTAGAACAGAAATTCTTAAATTTAATGTGGACCAGTTTATCCATTTTGTCTGATATATTTTGCTCACCATTTAGTTTGTGAGATTCATCAGTGCTTAGTATGTATTTGATTTATTTATTTTCATTCTGTTCCATTATGTAAATATGCCACAATTTTTAATCCATTATAACGTGGATGGGTATTTAAGTTTTTTCCAGTTTTGTCCTATTTTGAATAGGGCTGCTGTGGATATTCTTGTAAATATCCTTTGTACAATATTTACAGAATTTACAGATATATATGTTCAGTTTTCTGAAGTGGAATGAAAGTAATGAAAGGAATGAAAATGTTGGGTCACGGGGAATACATTAACAGATACTACCCAATGACACTCCAGAGGGTTTAGACTGGTATATACAGTAGATGCTCTTTTCTGAAATTTCAGTTTCATGAATTCAGTTACCCAAGGTAAACCATGGTCTGAAAATATAAGGTGGAAAATTCCAGAAATAAACAATTCAAAAGTTTTAAATCACATGCCATTCTGAGTAGTGTGATAAAACCCCACACCATTCTGTTCCATCCCACCTGGTACATGTGGGTCTGTCCGGTGCATCTGCACTAAATGCCCTGCTAGTCACTTAGTAGCTGTCTTTGGTTATCAGATCTGTCATCATGATATTTCAGTGCTTCTGTTCAAGTAAGCCCTAGTTTGTCCAAAGTGGAAGAATAGGGATGCCAGCCATTTGGATATGCCAAAGAGAGGCCATAAGTGCTTCCTTTAATTGAAAATTCTAAAATTAGTAAGGGAAGAAAAATCATGCTGAGGTTGCTAAGGTCTACAGTAAGAGTGAATCTTCTATGAATTTCTGAAGAAGGAAAAAGAAATGTGTGCTAGTTATGCTGTTGCACCTCAAACTAAAAAAGTTAGGGCCACAATGTATGATAAGTGCTTAGGATGGAAAGGCATTAAATTTGTAGGTGGGAAATAGGAACAGAAAACCTGTTCTGATTGAGGGCAGTGTGTTGCACCAGGAAGCATTGAGCCTATATGAAGACTTCAGCAAGGGATCTCCTGGAACAAGTGATACCAACCTGTTCATAGCAAGAAAGGATGGTTTCACAGATTCAGGGGTAGGTTTGTGTTTATCATCTCACATCATCACAAGAAGGGTGAGATAATACAATGTTTTTTGGTTTGTAATCTTGAAAAATAATAAAAATGAGTACTTTTTATTAAAAAAAAACCACATTTACACAACTTTTATCAGAGTATATTGTCAGAATTTTTCCATTTTATTATTGTCGTTAATCTCTCACTATGCCTAATTTATAAATTAAACCTTATAATAGGTATGTGTATATAGGAAAAAACTGTATATATAGGGTTTGGTACTATCCAAGGTTTCAGGCATCCACTGGGGGTCTTGGAACATATCCTCTGCAGATAAGGGGGGACTCTTGTACTAGCAATTGTGCATAAAGGGGTCTTAGTTAATTCACATCCCCAAGTCCATGAGTCCTTTTTCCTTTTTGCTCATTCCCTCCAACTTCTAACCCTCCACCCCCTTAGCTGTCATCCTGTTCTCTATCTACGAGGCTATCTCTATTTTGCTTATTAGTTCATTTTATTCATTCAATTCTACATATGTGTGAAATCATGTGGTATTTATCTTTCTCTGACTGCCTTGTTTGACTTAGCATAATGTTCTCCAGGTCCATCCATGTGGTTACAAAGGGTAAAATTTTCTTTTTTTTATGGCCAAGTACTATTCCACTGTATAAATGTCCCATAGTTGTTTTATCCACTCATCTGCTGATGGACACTTAGGCTGCTTCCATAATTTGATGATTGTAAATAATGCCACAATGAACATAGTGGTGCTTATATTCTTTTAAATTAGTGTTTTGGGGTCCTTTGGATATATTCCTAAAAGTGGGTTCACTGGGTCAAAAGGCAGATCCATTATAAATTTTTGAGGTATCTCCATACTGCTTTCCACGGTGGCTGCACCAATCTGCATTCCTACCAACAGTGCAAGAGGGTTCCCGTTCCTCCACATCTTTACCAGCACTTGTTGTTTGTTGATTTATTGATGATAGCCATTCTAATAGGTGTGAGATGATATCTCATTGTGGTTTTAGTTTGCATTTCTCTGATGACTAGTGACATTGAGCATCTTTTCATATGTCTGTTGACCATCTGTATGTCCTCTTTGGAGAAGTGACTATTCAGGTCCTTTGCCCATTTTTTAATTGGGTTGGTTGTTGTTTTGGTGTTGAGTTTTGTAAGTACTTTATAAGTTTTGGATATTGACCCTGTATCAAATGTATCAGCAAATATGTTCTCCCATTCTGTGGATTGTCTTTTTATTTTGTTGATGATTTCCTTTGATGTGCAAAAACTTTTTAGTTTGATGTAGTCACATTTGTTTATTTTTTCTTTTGTTTCCCTTGCCTGGGGAGATATATCTGATAAAATATTGCTACAAACAATATCCAAGATTTTGCTGCCGATGTTTTTTTCTATAAGTTTTATGGTTTATGGTTTATGGTTTGGGACCTACCATTTAAGTTTTTAATCCATTTGAATTTATTCTTGTGTGTGGTACAAGAAGGCAATCTAGTTTTACTTTTCTGCATATATCTGTCCCATATTCCCACACCATTAATTGAATAAACTATCTTTATCCCATTTTATGTGCTTGCTTCCTCTGTTGAATATTAATTGACTATAAAGGAGTGGGTTTATTTCCGAGCTCTGTATTCTGTTCCATTGATCTGTGTGTCTGTTTTTATGCCAGTGCCATGCTGTTTTGATTAATACACCCTTGTAGTATAATTTGGTATTAGGTAGCATGATTCTTCCAACTTTGTTCTTTGTCAGGATCACTGTTACTGTGGGCCTTCTGTGGTTCCACATAAATTTTTGAAACATTTATTCTAGTTCTCTAATGTACATCATTGGAATCTTGATAGGAATTATGTTGACTCTATAGATTGCTTTGGGTAATATGGACTTTTGAATGATGTTAATTCTTCCAATCCATGAACATGGTGTGTGCTTCCATTTATTTGTATCTTCTTCAATTTCTTTCTTTGGTGTGTTATAATTTTCCAAGTATAGGTCTTTTACATTGTTGGTTAGGTTTATTCCTAGGCATTTTATTCTTTTTGAAGCAATTGTGAATGGGATTGTTTTCTTAATTTCCCTTTTTGTTAGTTCATTATTGGCATATGAAATTCAACTGATATCTGGATATTAATTTTGTATCCTGCTATTTTGCTGAATTCATTTATCAGTCCTCGTAGTTTCTTGGTGGAATCTTTGGGCTTCTCTATGTATAGTATCATGTCATCTGCACATAAAGACAGCTTTACTTCTTCCTTTCCAATTTGGACTCTTATTTCTTCTTCTTGTCAGATTGTTGCGGCTAGGACTTCCAGTACGATGTTGAATAAGAGAGATGAAAGCAGACATCCCTGTCTTCCTGGTCTCTAGGGCAATGCTTGTAGTTTTTGCCCATTGAGTATGATGCAGTGGGTTTGTCATATATGGCCTTTATTATATTTAGGTATATCCCCTCTAGTCACACTTTCCTGAGAGTTTTTATCATAAATGGGTGCTGACTTTTATCAAATGCTTTTCCTGCATCTATTGATATGATCATATCATGTGGTTTTTATCCTTGATTTTATGTGGTGAATTACATTTACTGATTTACAAATGTTGTACCAACCTTGCATTCCTGGAATAAATCCCACTTGATTGTGGTGTATGATCTTTTTGATGCATTGCCATATTTGGATTTGCTAATGTTTTATTGAGGATTTTAGCATCTATGTGAACATTGGCCTATAATTTTCTTTTTTTGTTGTGTCTTTATCAGTTTTAGGATTAAGATAATGCTGGCCTCGTAAAATGAGCTTGGGAGCCTTCCCTCCTCTTGAATTTTTTGTAATAGTTTGAGAAGCAGAGGTGTTAGCCTTCTTGGAATGTTTGGTAAAAATCACCTGTGAAGCCATTAAGTCCAAGGCTTTTGTTTGTTGGGAGTTTTTTAATCATTGCTTCAGTTTGACTAAGTATAATCTGTCTAGTAAGAGTCTCAGGTTCTTCCTGATTTTGTTTTGGAAGACTGCATGTTTCTAGGAATTTATCCATTTTGTCCAGGTTGTCCAGTTTGTTGGCATATAGTTGTTCCTAATATTTTCTTACAATCCTTTGTATTTCTTTGGTGTCAGTTGTTATTTCTCCTCTTTCATTTCTGATTTTATTTATTTGGGTCCTCTCTCTTTTTTTCTTGATGGGTCTAGTTAAAGATTTGCCAATCTGGTTTATCTTTTCAAAGAACCAGCTTTTAAATTCATTGAAATTTTGTATCATTTTTAAGACTCTTTTGTTTGTTTCTGCTCTGATCTTTATTATTTCCTCCCTTCTACTTTCTTTGGGCTTTGTTTGTTGTTCTTTTCAATTTCCTTTATTGTAAAGTTAGATTGTTTATTTGAGCCTGCCCTTCCTTCCTTCCTTCGTTTTTTGAAATAGAACTGTAATGCTATGAATTTCCCTCTTAGGATTTTTTTCCCTGTGCCCCACAAATTTTGGATTGTTGTGTTCTCATTTCCATTTTTTCCATGGTAACTTTTGGTTTCTTCCTTGCTCTCATTGACCTATTTATTGTTTAATAACATGTTATTTAGCTTACATGTTTTTGTGTGTTTTTCAGCACTCTTGTGATTGATTGCTAGTTTCATAGCATTGTGGTCAGAGAAGATGCTTGATATTATTTTAATCTATTCAAATTATTGAGACTTGGTTTGCATCCGAACATGGGGTCTATTCTAGAAAATGTTCCATGTGCACTTGAAAAGTATGTACATTCTGCTGCTTTGGGGTGAAATGCTCTGAAGATATCAATTAAATCCATTTTATCTAGTGGGCCATTCAAGGCTGCTGTCTCCTTGTTGATTTTCTGTCTGAAAGATCTATCCATTGATCTCAATGTAGTGTTAAAATCCCCCACTATGACTGTATTTCTGTTGATCTCTCCCCCTATACCCATCAAGATTTGCTTCACACATTTAGGTTCTCCTACATGGGGTGCATAAATGTTTACTAGGGTCATATCTTTTTGTTGGAGTGTTCCCTTTATCATTACATAGTATCCTTCTTTGACTCTTACTGTATCCTTGATTTTAAAATCTATTTTGTCAGATATAAGTATTACAACCCCAGATTTTCCCCCCTTTCCTTTTCCATGAAATATCTTTTTCCATCCTTTTACTTTTAGTCTCTGTGTACCTTTCAATCTGAAGTGGGTCTCTTGGAGGTAGCATATATATGGGTCTTATTTTCTTACCCATTCAGCTACCCTAGGTCTTTTATTTGGAGCATTTAAGCCATTTACATTTAAGGTGATTATTGATAGATATATATTTAGTGTGCCAATTTACTGTAGACTGTTTTCCTCTGTTGTTGTTGTTGTTCTTCTTCTTCTTCTTTTTAAAGATTTTATTTATTTATTTAGAGGGGGGCAGGAAGGGAGAAAGAGAGGGAGAGAAACATCAGTGTGTGGTTGCTTCTCACTTGGCCCTCCCTGGGGACCTGGCCCACAACCCAGGCATGTGCCCTGACTGGGAATCAAACTGGCGACCCTTTGGTTCACAGCCCATGTTCAGTCCACTGAGCTACATCAGCCAGGGCCTTCTTCTTAAATCAAACCCTGTAATATTTATTGTGGTACTGGTTTAGTGTTAACAAACTCCTTTAGCCTTTTCTCATCTGAGATGTTCCTTATTTCTCCTTTGATTTTAAATGATAGCCTTGCTGGGTAAAGTAGTCTTGGTTGTAGTTCCTTTCTTTTCATCACTTTGAATATTTCATGCCACTCCCTTCTAGCCTGAAGTGTTCCTGTTGAGAAATCAGATGACAGTCTAATTGGTGCTCGCATGTATGTAACTACCTGCTTTTCTCTTGTGGCTTTTAGGATTCTCTCCTTGTCTTTAAGCTTCACTGTTTTGATTATGATGTGTCCTGGCATGGGCCTCTTTGGGTCCAGCTTGTTTGGGACTCTCTGAGCTTCCTGGATTTGTGTGTCTTTTTCCTTCATCAGGTTGGGGAAGTTTTCAGTCATTATTTGTTCTAATAGGTTCTTGATCCCTTGTTCTCTCTCTTCTCTTTCTGGAATCCCCAGATGCAGATGTTGTTATGCTGCATGTTGTTCCAAAGCTTTCTTTTTTTATTTTTAAAGCAAAACAGAAATCATATGCTTTTTTATTGTTGACACTATTACAGATGTCCCCAGTTTGCCCTCCTTTGACCCCTTCCATCCAGTCCCAGCCACCCCCACCCCAATGCACCCCACATTGTTTCACCTTCACCACAAGCCTTCACCACATTGTTTTCTGTTCCCATGGGCTGTGCATATATGCATATATGTTCTTTGGCCAATCTCTTTTTTTTATTTTTGTCCAGTTACAGTTGTCCTTTTTCCTCATTGTGGTCCCGTGCCCCATCTCCCCCAATCCCACAGTCAACACCCCGCATTTTCCATGCCCAGGAGTCCTCTATTAATGTTCCTTGGCTTGTTTCTTCCTCTTCTTTCCCCTGTTATACCCAACCCCCTTCCCCTCTGGTCAATGTTAATTTGTTCTTTATTTCCAAGTCTCTGGTTCTATTTTGCTCATTTGTTTGTTTTATGTATTGGGTTCCACTTATAGGTGAGTTCATATGGTATTTGTCTTTCACCGCTTGGCTTATTTCACTTAGCATAATGCTCTCCAGTTCCATCCATGCTATTGTGAAAAGTAGCAGTTTGTCCGTCCGTCTTTCTTTCTTTCTTTCTTTCTTTCTTTCTTTCTTTCTTTCTTTCTTTCTTTCT
>JAPYXV010004224.1:0-11562 GCA_028533065.1 Trachops cirrhosus
TATTGAATAGAAGTGGTGAAAGTGGACAGCCTTGTCTTGTTCCTGATCTTAGTGGAAAAGATTTTAGTTTTTGCCCGTTGAGTATGATGTTGGCTGTAGGTCTGTCGTATATGGCCTTTATTATGTTGAGGAATGCTCCCTCCATTCCCACTTTGCTAAGTGTTTTTATCATAAACAGGTGCTGTACCTTATCAAATGCTTTTTCTGCATCTATTTATATGATCATGTGATTTTTGTCTTTGCTTTTGTTTATGTGATGTATTACATTTATTGATTTGTGAATATTTTACCATTCTTATAACCGTGGGATGAATACCACTTGGTCATGATGTGTGATCTTTTAAATGTATTTTTGGATGCGGTTTGTCAATATTTTGTTGAGGATTTTAACGTCTATGTTCATCAGCGATATTGGCCTGAAGTTTTCTTTCTTTGTTGTGTCTTTCTCTGGTTTTGGGATTAGGATGCTGCTGGCTTCATAAAAAGAGTTAGGGAGTCTTCCATCTTCTTGGATTTTTGGAATAGTCTGTGAAGAATAGGGGTTAGCTTTTCCTTAAATGCTTTGTACAATTCTCCTGTAAAACCATCCAGTCCAGGGCTTTTGTGTGTCAGGAGTTTTTTGATTACTGCTTCAACTTTGTCAGCTGTTATTGGTCTGTTCAGGCTTTCTACTTCTTCTTCATTGAGTTTTGGAAGATTATATTTTTCTAGAAATTTGTCCATTTCACCTATGTTTTCAAATTTCTTCGCATACAGTTCTTCGTAGTAATATCTTACAATCCCTTTTATTTCTGTTGTATGCGTTGTAAGCTCTCCTCTTTCATTTCTGATTGTGTTTGTTTGGGTCGTCTCTCCTTTTTTCTTGGTTAGTCTGCTTAAAGGCTGGTCTATTGTGTTTATCTTTTCAAAGAATCATTGGATTTATTGATCCTTAGAATTGTGCTTTAAGTCTGTATGTAGTTTAATCCTGCTCTGATCTTGGTTATTTCCTTCCTTCTACTTGCTCTGGGCTGTCTTTGTTGTTCTTCCTCAAGTTTTTGTAGGCATAGGGTTAGGTTGTCATGTGAAATGTTTCTATCTTTTTTAGGTAGGCCTGTATCACTATGAACTTCCCTCTCAGGACTGCCTTCACTGTGTCCCATAAGTTTTGGGTTGTTGTGAGTTCATTTTCATTTGTTTCCAGAAACTTTTTGATTTCTTCCTTGATCTCCTTCCTGGCCCATTCATTTTTTAATAGCATGCTATTCAATCTCCATGAGTTTGAGTGTTTTACTTGAGGTTGGTTTCTAGTTTCAGTCCCTTGTGGTTGGAGAAAATGCTTGACATGATTCCAATTTTCTTGAATTTTGTTAAGTCTTGTTTTGTGTCCTATCATGTGGTCTATCTTTGAAAATGTTCCATGTGCACTTGAAAAGAATGTGTATTTTGCTTCTTTGGGATGAAAGGCTCTCTCTCTCTCTCTCTCTCTGTCTCTCTGTCTCTCTGTCTCTCTCTCTCTCTCTCCATATATATATATATATATATATATATATATATATATACACACACACATATAATTAGTTAAGTCCATTTCATCTAGGGCATTGTTCAATGCCACAATATCTTTGCTGATATATTGTTTGGAAGATATATCCATTTTTGACAGTGGGGTGTTGAAATCCCCTACTATAATTGTGTTGCTGTGAATATCTTTCCTGAAGTCCTCCAGGATTTTCTTCATGTATTTGGGTGTTCCTATGTTGGATGCATATATATTTGCAATGTTTATGTCTCCTTGATGGATTCTTCCCTTGGGTATTATGAAGTGACCTTCTGGTCTCTTTTTCTGGCCCTTTTTTTTTAGTCTATTTTGTCTGATATGAGTATTGCTACTCCAGCTCTGTTTTTTTCCTGTCAGTTTGCTTGGATTCTTTTTTTCTAGTCCTTCACTTTCAGTCTGTGAAGGTCTTTGCTCCTGAGGTGGGTCTCTTGTAGGCAGCATATGTGTGGATTCTGATTTCTTACCCATTTAACTATTCTATCTCTTTTGATTGGAGCATTTAATCTATTTACATTTAAGATTATTATTGATAGGTACTTATTCATTGCCTTTTTTTCATACCTGTGTTCCTGTGTGTCTCACACTTTTCCTTCCTTTTCTTAAAGCAGTCCCTTTAGCATCTCTTGCAGAGCTGGTTTGGTGGAGGTGTATTCTTTTTAACTTCTGTCTGGGAAGCTCCTTTTTAACTGAGAACCTTGCTGGGTAGAGTAGCCTTGGTTGCAGGCCTCTGGTTCTCATTAATTGGAATATTGTTTCCATTCTGTTCTAACTCGGATTGTTTCTATTGAGAAGTCAGCTGCTAACCTTATTGGGGCTCCCTTGTATGTTACCTCCTGTTTCTCTCTTGCTGCCTTTAAGATTCTCTCTTTGTCCTGGAATTTTGCCATTTTAATTATGATACGTCTTGAAGTGGGCCTCTTTGGGTTCCTCTTGATTGGAACTCTCTGTGTTTCCTGCATTTATGTGACTTTTTCTCTCATAACATTAGGGAAGTTTTCCATTATTACTTTTTCAAACATGTTTTCTATCCCTTGATCTTCTTCTCCTTCTGGTATTCCTATTATGTGGATATTAATTACTTTCATGTTGTCTTGCAGCTCCTTTATCACTGCTACATTCTTTCTGAGTCTCTTCCTTTTCTTGCTCTATCTGGATGTTTTTTTCTACTTTAACCTCCAAGTCGCTGATTCAAATCTCTGCTCCATCCAGCCTGCTTTTGTAATTCCTTCTAGAGTTTTTTTTTTTATTTTTGAGATTTTATTGTTCATTTCTTCCTGGGCTTTGTTTATAGTTTCTACTTCCTTTTTCATACTAATGTAGTTCTCACTCAGTTCCTTATAGTTGTGTGTGAGTTCCTTTAGCATTTTATAACCGTTATTTTGAATTCTATATCTGATAGTTTGGTTACCTCCACTTCATTTAGCTCTTTTAGTGGGGAGTCTTCCATTACTTTTGATTGCATGTTTTGTTTTGTTTTTTGCCTCCCCATTTTAAATGATTCTTTTTGTTTGTTTCTGTGACTCCTGATGTTTTGCTTTGCTACCTGTCTTTGTAGGGTGTACTTCTATGGAGGGAAATCATTGGGGTTCAGTGGTTGGTCATTTTGTTCTCCTTGTCTGGACACCCTAGGTTTGCCCTTTCTTCTGTTTGTGTGGGCTCTCTTGTTGTACTTGGGTTTTTACTGTTTGGTGGTTCCTTTATTGGTGGTTTTTCTCCTCCATCAGTTACACTGATGTTTGCAGTTCCCACCTATTCTTGTATGTGATCAGTGGCAGACAGTAGGCAAAATGGATTAAGATAGGAAGAGAGTATTTTATGGGATTTAAAGTACTAGCAAGTAGAGAAGAGATAGGAGATTCTTTGGATAAGTATAGCATTAACTGTGATATTTCGCCCAACTAGCCACTTTTTATAAAAGGTTTTAAAGAGATAAGACTCTTGTCAGAGGGAAGCATGATTGTGAGCTGAATCCAGAAAACAGAGCACTTGTGCAAGGTTAGATGCTGAGACATAGTGAGAGTAAAGGATAGAAAGTAGGCGTAGTGTGAGAGAGAATAGGGTTAACCACAACAATCATAATGCTCAGGAATAAAGTGATGTGGGCTAAGATCAGGGAGTAATGCCTCGTAGTATTTAAAATTTATAGAAAAACAATTATTTACAATAGTATACTGGAACAACAATAATATGACAAGAAATATATGCTTTGGATAACCAGAATAGAAAGTACCCAATCAAGAGTTTTATGTTATTGGAACACGGGGGAAGTGAAAGAAGGAAAATTAAAATACAATGAAGATAGAATAAGGAAAACAAGTCAAACAATGCAATTAAAGAGAGAAATAAAATGAGGAAAACTAAATTTAAGGAAGAGAAGTAAAAAACATACTAATAAAATAAAAGTGGTAAAAATAATGAAAAGATAATAATAATACACATAAACAATAAAATTCCAGCTCTATGGAATAGCAAAGCGACATTTGTCTCAGTTTCTCAGTTTTGGGGGTTAGCCTTGTGCTCCCCTTTTGATCTGTCTCTGGACCTTTCCTAACTCCATGTCTTACTGTCTCACTTGGAGGGAAAAGAAAGGAAAAAAAAAGAGAGAGAAGCCAAAAAGAAAAACAATAAGCCTCCTGTTGACTTTAAACCCATTCAGTGTTCAGCAAGTTCTGCTGGTCTTCTTGGATGCCACAGGGAAAAGGGGGCTGGGGTTCACTTTTATCCCTTCCTGTGGTTTTGAGAGATGCGGACCAGGTCTGGGGCAAACATTCTCAGTTTCCCAGCCTCTAGCCCTGGTCCTCCATGAGCTGCCAGGCTCAAATCAGCCACCCAGCTGCCCACAGTGTAAGCCAATCTCAAGTACACTATTTCTCTCAGGCAGTCAGTCTTGGGCGCGAGGCTCCAATTAGCCTCTGGGCATGCAGCGTGAGACAAGCTGGGCACTCTGTTACACTTAGCTACCCAGTCTCTGGGCATGTAGCTGAAATCACCCTTGAGGCAAGCCAGCCACTGCTTGCGAGTTCCTTACAAAGCAGTTGCCTGCCATTCTTAACAAGTGTATGGCTTTTTGCACAGCCCAACTTTCCAACCAGTCTGGAGACTATCCAACTCAGGGTCCAACACAGCCCAACTTCTCTCTTCTCCAGGTGTTTCCTGGCACCTCAATTTGTCTGGTGCCTGCGTCCACAGTTCCAGTTGATGTGTACCGTCTCTGTGTCTCCCACTTTGTCTATATTCCCCCCAGCAACTTCTAACATCCATATCCCTACTGGTGCTGGGCTGCCCTCCCTGCTCTGGTAGGGGAGGGAGCTTGTGGTCTAACTTTCCTTCCCATATCCTGTGGCAGGCTCCAGGTTGGGGGCTGTGGCAGCCCTGGTCCCCACTCAGATACCAGGGACCTTACTGTCCCAGCACAATCTCCTTTCTGACTGTTTTCCAATGTGCTCTGCAATTTTTGGTCTCCAAACCTCACATAAGCAGGGATTCCGTTGGCTATTCACTCTGCTCCCCAGAAGATAAGCCAGGTGTTTCAGCATGGCACAGGGAGAACTGGGCTCCACTCCCACCTAACTCGCCACCATCTTTTCAATCTCACGTCTGATTTCTGAAGAGAACTTTGTATTTCTATGCTTCTCATAACTCTAGAAGTAACAAAGTCACCACACAATCTAGATTAACATAAGAGCACACCTTCTAAAACATGACTGCACAAATGGTTGTTTCTGTCTTTCACTATCATATTCCAATTCTGAAATACAAACATGATTTTGTACTTCAGACTTGTAGTCTCTGCTAATAAGCACTCCCAAATCTCATCTGGTATACACTCAATTTACGTGTGTTGAAACACTGCACTGTGGTTTTGTGAGTGGGACAAGAATGCTGAGAGTGATCAGATCTTCCAATACATACTTTCCATGTGAATTCAGACAAATTCCAGGTTTCAAGAAATTTAAACAGTTATTTCACATTACTTTGCTACAATGCCTTTCTGTTTGTGAAACTGTACATTGCCCTAGCCCTAGACATAGCCCTAACAATAGCCCTTACCCAAAACATAATCCCAGCCTAAAACCTAACCCTAATCCTAGTCCAAACCTTAACCTTAACCCTAACCAAATCCTAGCCTTAAACTTTACAGAAACCCTAACTCTAAACCTAGTCTGAACTCTAAACCTAATCTTACCCTAAACATAAATCTAATTCTAACCTTAACCCAAACCTAACTCTAGTATTAAACTAAACCTCTCCCTAGCCATAAACCCAACCCTAACTCTAACAGTAACCCTCATCCTAATCCAAACCCTAACCAAAACTTAAACCTAACCCTATCCCTAACAGTAACACTAACCCTAACCTTGGCCATAACATTAAACTAACCCTTATCCAAATACTAATTATGAGCCTAAACTTGGTGCTAACCATAAATCTAACCCTATCCTAACCCTAAACCTACACCTAACACTAACCCTAAACCTAAAACTAAACCTGGCCCTACACCAAACCCTAAACCTAAACCTAACCCGAACCCTAAACCTAATGCTAGTCCTTTCCCAAACCCTTACCAGAACCCTTGTGCTGGCACTAAACCTAAACCTAAACCTAACAGTAACCCCAACCATAGGCATGAACCTAACTTTAAACCTAATTCAAACCCTAAAGCTAGTCATATCCTTAATGACAAAACTAACCCTAATACTAACACTGGCCCTAACCCTAATGCTAACATAACTGTAAACCTAGCCGTAATCCCAATCCTAAACATAAACCTAGCACTAGCCTTAACCATAACCCTAACCCTAGCCCTAAACCTAATGTTAAACCTAGCCCTAATCTAACCCTAAACCTAACCTAACCCTAGCATTAACCCTAGCCTACAGCAAACACTAGCCATAAACCTAACCCTAGTCCTAATCCTAGCCCTAACCTTAACACAAAACCTAAAACTAATGCTAGCCCTAGCCATAAATATAACCTTAACCCTAATTCTAACCCAAGCCCTAGCCCTAACACTATGCTAATTATAACCATAACCTTAGGCCAAACCCTAACCCTAGCACTATCCCTAGTGCCACCTTAAACATAACATTAATCCTAACCTTAACCCGAGGCCTAACCATAACCTAACCTAACCATAGCACTAGCCCTAACCCTAACCCTAACCCTAACCCTAACCCTAGTACTAGCTTTAAACCTAAACCTAAATGTAACACTAACCCTAAACCTAACCCTAGATCTAGCCAAAACCATAACATTAACCTAACCCTAACACAAAACCTAACCATGATTCTAACCCTAGCCCTAACCCTAAACTTATCCCTAGCCATAAACCTAACCCTAAACCTTACTGTGACTCTAGCCAAGGCCTAACTTTTCCCCTAAACTTAAGCTTAACAGACCCCTAGCCCTAATATGAAACCTAATCATAACCCTTACCCTAAACTTAGACTTAACCCTAATCCTAAACCTAGCTCTTAACCTAACTGTAACCCTAACACTAACCCTAACCATAGCCCTAAACCTAACCCTAGCCCTAACCCTAAACCCAAACCTAACCCTAACCTAACCCAAGTATTAACCCTAAACCTAAACATAACTCTAGCCATAAACCTAATTCTAACACTAAATCTAGCATAAACCTTAACACTAACCCTAACATAACCTAAACCTAAACCTAATCCAAACGCTAACTGTAGCCCTAGATCTGGCCTTAGCCCTAGCCCTACCATAACCTTAGCCTCAATGCTAACCCTAGGGCTAACCCTAACACTAACCCTAAAACTATTTCTAACCCTAAACCTAAACCTATCTCTAAAGCTTACCCTAACCCAAGCCCTAACCCCAGCCCTAACCCTGAACTTTAAACCTATATCAAACCCTAAACCTAGCCCTAGTCATAACTGAAAACCTAATCATAACCCTGACCCTAACCCTAGCACTAAACTTTACCCTAACCCTAAACCTAACTTGAATCCTACCTTACCCCTGACCAAAGCCATAGCCCTAAACCTAACCCTAACCCAAATTTAACCCTATCCATAACCTTAATCCTAAATATAACCCTAGCATTAACCCTAAAAAGGACCCTAACCCTACCCCTAAATCTAACCCTAACCCTAGCCCTAACCTTAAAGAAAACTAACCCTAGTTAGTTTTAGTTAAGAAGCCTTAGTTAAGAAGCCTTAACCCTACCTCTAGTGATAACTCTAACCTAAGCCTAACCCTAACCTAATCTTAACCCAACCCTAAACCTAACCCTAGTCCAAACCCTATCCCTCATTCTAGGCCAAACCCCTATCCTAAGCCTAGCCATAATTCTAACATATCACTACACCTAGCCCTAACCCTAACTTAATCTAAACCCAAACCCTAACCTTGAACATAACTAATGCTAACCCAATCCAAGCCTAAGCCCTAACTTTAACTCTAACCATAATCCTAACACTAATGCTGGCACTAACCCTAATCCAGAACCTAACCATAACCCTTACCCTAACCATAGCCCTAAACCTAACTGTAACCCTAACCCTAATCCTAACACTAACCTTAACATAATTGTTACCCTAAACCTAACCTTAGCCTTATCCCTAGTAATAAACCAACCATAACACTAAACCTAGCCCTAGCCCTAATTTAAAACTAAAACTAACCCTAGCAAAACCCTGACCATAGTCCTAAACTTACCCTAACCCTAACCCAAAGCCTAGCCCTAGCCCTAACTTTAACCATAAACCTGAACTTAACACAAACCCACACCCATGACCTATACATACCCTAGTCCTAAACATAGGCCTAGGCATACAACATACCCCAAACCTAACCTTTACTATAGGCATAGACCTAGACCTAACCCCAACCCTAACACTAACTCTAACCTTAACCATAACTCTAACCCTGGCAATAAACCTAAACCTATCCCTAGCCTTAGCCCTAGCAATAGGCCTAGCCATAAAACTAACCCTAACCTTAACACTAACCCTAATCCTAGCCCTAGCTCTATCCTTATCCCTAAATCTAGGCCTAACACTAACTTTAACACTAACCCTAAACCTAACCCTAACATTAGCTGTAACCCTACCTAAATCTAACCCTAACCCTAATCCTCATCATAAACCTAACCTTAACCCTAACCCTAACCCTAAATGTAACCCTAGCCCTAACCTAACCCTAACCCTAGTGCTACCCCTAACCTTAACCTTAAAACTAATCCTAAATCTAAACATAACCCTAACCCTAAACCTACACAAAAACCTAACCATATCCCTAACCCTAACACTAGCCCTAAACCTAACACGAACCCTAATCCTAAAACTAGTCCTAACATTTACCCTAAACCCAGACATAGCCTTAAGCCTAACCCTAAACCTAACCCTAATGCCAGCCTAAACTTTACCCTAACTTTAACCTTAACCCTAACCCTAGCTGTAATCTAACCTAACCCTACCCTAGCCCTAGCCCTAGCCCTAACCATACACCTAAACCCAACCCTAGAACTAGCCCTATCCATAATCCTAACCCTAACCCTAAACCTAGTCCTAACCCTAAACCTAACCCTAATGCTATCCCTAACCCTTACCCTACTCATATCTGATTACTGAAGAGAACTTTATTTCTATACTTCTCACAACTCTAGAAGTAACAAAGTTGCCACACAATGTAGAAAAACATAAAACATGACCACAAAAATGGTTGCTTTTGTCCTTCAGAATCGTATTCCAATTCTGAAATAAAAACATTATTTTGTATTTCAGACTTGTATTCTCTGCTGATAAACACGCCCAGATCTCACCTAGTATACATTCAATTTAGCGTGTTCAAATACTGCACTGTGGCTTCTGATCAGGGCAAGAAAGCTGAGACTGATCAGTAGACCCTCCAACATGTATTTTCCACATAAATTTAAACAACTTCCAGATTACAAGAAATTTAAGATAGTACTTTCAAGTTAATTCGCTACAATGGCTTTTTGTCTTTGAAACTACATTGCCCTAGCCCTAGACCTAGCCTCAGCCACAGCTCTAGCTGAAATCTGAACCCAAACTTAATCCTAGTAAAAAACCAAACACTAATCCTAGCCTTATCCCTAACCCTAAATTTAACCCTAGCATTAACCCTAACCCTAAACCTAAAATAACCACAACCCAAACCTACTACTAAGCTAATCCTAACATTAAACCTAATACTAGCTCAAAACCTAACCCTAACTCTAACCCTAAGCATAGTCCCACATTAACCATAACACTAACCCTAACAACTAGACTTAACACTAACCCTAATCCTAACCCTAAACCTACTCTAAACCTAAGGCTACCAAAACCTATCCATAACCCTAAACTTAACCTTACCCCTAACCCTAGTCCTAACCCTAACCAAACCCTACCCTTACAATTACTCCAAGTCCTAAACATACTCTAACTCTAACACTAACCTTAACACTAAATCTAATCCTAACCCTAACCCTTGTCCTAACCTTAAACCTAAACTTAAACCTAACCCTAACCTTAATGTCAATCATAACTCTGACATGAACTCTAAACCTAACCATAGCACTAACCCTAACCCCATCCCTATCCCTAAACCTATCTCTAACCCTAACCATAACCCTAAACTTAACTCTAAACCTATCCTTAAATCTACCCACAGCCCTACCACTAATCCTAGACCAAACCCTAATCCTAAACCTAACTCTAACACTAGTCCTAAACCTAACCTAACCCTATACCTAGACATAGGTCTAACCGTAGCTCTAACCCTAGCCCTCAGTTTATCTCTAGTCCTCTCCCTAATCCAAACTGTAAACCTAACACTAGTCCTAACACTAATCCTAAACCTAACACAGGCCCTAACCCTAAAACAAACCTAACCCTAGCCCCCTAAAACTAACCTTTACCCTAGCCCAAACCCTATACCTAACTCTAACCATAACACTAACCCTAACCATAACACTAAACCTACACATTAACCTCCCCAAACTCAAAACATGACCTTAACCCTAGCCCTAATTAGCACTAGCCCTAGCCCCAGCCCTAGCCCTAACACTAGCATTAGGCCTAAACCTATCCCTAGCCCTAAACCTATCCCTAGCCCTAAACCTAACCCTAACATTAACTACAAACCTAAACCTAGCACCAGCTCTAGCTGAAACCCTAACCCTAATCTTAACCTTAACCCTAAACCAAAATTTGATACTAACCCTGGACCTAACCTTAACTGTAAACCTAACCCTAGACCTAGGCATAGTCGTAGCCCTAAGACTAAACCTAAAACAATCCCTAGCCCTAGACCTAGCCCTAGTCCTAAACCTAAACCTTAACCTAACCCTAGCCCTAGCCCAAACTCTAATGCTTTCCCTAGCCATATCCCTAGTAATTGCCATATCCTTAGCTTTAACCTTAACCCTAATTCTAAACCTAACCTTAACCTAGCACTAGCCCTAGCCCTAACACTTACCCTAGCTCTAGCCATAGCCCTAGAACTAGTCATACCCTAAACCTAATCCTAAACCTAAACCTAACCCTAACTCTAATCCTAACCCTGACCCTAGTCAGTCCTAACACTAAACTTAATCCTAGCCCCAATCCTAACTCAAATCCTAACCCTAACCTTAATCCTCAACCTAGAGTTAACCCTAAGCTAGCCCTAACCCTACACTATACTTTGCCCTAGACATAGCCTTAGCCCTACCGATGACCCTAACCCTAACCCTAACCCTTTACCCTTGTCCTAGCTTCAAACCTAACCTTAGTCCTAGATTTAGTTCAAAACCTAACCCAAAACCTAGACCTATCCCTAACGCTAGCCCTAGCCCTAGCCCTAGTCCTAACCCTAATGCTAAATCTAGCCCTAACCCTAACCCTACCCTAATCCTAGCCCTGGCCCGTGGTGCCCGCCCTGCCTGGTTTCAGGAGCCGTAACCCCCCGTGGCTAAAGCTGAGTGAGAAATCTCCCAGAACTGGGAGGCCTAAGGAGACAAAACTTATTTCCCTGAACATGGGCACTGCCTGCTCTGCTATTCCCTTCAG
>JAPYXV010004225.1:0-11561 GCA_028533065.1 Trachops cirrhosus
AAAGAGTTGGTTGGAACATCATCCTGTATACCAAAAGTTTTCAGGTTTGATTTCCTATCACGGCACATACCTATGTTGTGGGTTTAATCCCCTGTTGGGAGACAACCTATTGGTATTTTTGCCTCACATAGATGTTTCTCTCCCTCCTCCCTTACTCTCTCTTGAAAATCAGTAAATATATCCTCAGGTGAGGGTTAAACATAATAAAAATAAGTGAAAATGGAGCAAAACAGCAGGATACACATAACAATGATGGAAGGGGAAGCCTCATGATTCACTGAGCACCTGTTTACGCCTGTGATATACGTACTATTTTTTATTCCCTCTGGTTGACAAGCTTGACCCTGTGTGATTGCCCACAATGAAACTCAGGCCCAAGGCAGGATGCATTTTATTGTCACTGAATCTTCCATTGATGGCACTGACTATGCATCCCGATTCTGCCTCATCCCATTTGTGCTGTGTTGTCCTCACTGCAGTATTCATGGTGGAAGTTATTTTTGTGCAGAGGCTCCTGGGACCTAAAACCAGATGGCACCCAGGACATCTAAATACATGTTTGATGAATTAAAGAATGGATGGAGCCTGGCATGCAGTTAGTGCTCAATAGGAGTTTTATTTTTAAAAACGATTTTATTTATTTTTAAGACAGAAGGGATGGGAGGGAGAAAGAAAGGGAGAGAAACATCCATGTGTGGTTGGTTGCCTCACGCGCACCCCCAGGGGGCCTGGCACCCAACCCAGGCCTGTACCCTGAGGGGGAATCAAACCCACCACCCTTTGGTTCGCAGGCCGGCGTACGATCCACTGAGCCACACAAGCCAGGGCAGAAGTTTCATTTAATGAGTCCATTTTCTGAGTCCTAGGCAACTGGGATTAAAGTCTGTTTTTGTTTACTCCTCACCTTCAACCTTTAGGGAGAGAATGCCCCTCAAGAAGATAAGCCAGAATTTGACTCTGTGGGAGGAACGCTGCCTTCCCCACCCTCGGAACGATGCAGATCAAGCTGGCTCCAGTTTCTGAAAGGTCAGCCTGCTGCCTGTAGGCTTCCGTCCACTCGTCGTCAGTCGGCTCAGACCCTTTTTGCCAAAGTCACGAGCCCACCCAAGCCGAAACCTCCCTGGAACCTGGAACACCCCCTTACCGGGCCCCGCCCACTCGGCCCAGCACCGCTGCCCGGGAAGCAAGCTGCCCAGGATCAAGAGAAAAAAGGGGAGAATGACACAATCTGCGTGGTTTTGTACGCACCACGTCCGGAGGTCCAGGAAGGTGGCGGGATCCTCTGCTTTCGCGACAGTCCCTGACGTGTACACCACGAATCTCTTTGACCGAACCAAGTCCCCTTAGCTAACCGGTGGGGACTGCGCCTGCGCAGTCAGGCGACAGGGACCACCGCCCGGTGTGCTCGCCCCTTATTTGGCCAGACTGGCTGTACCCAGGACTCTGGAACCACTGCAGCAAGGTCGGAATCCCCGAATGACTTCGTCAACTTCCGTCTGTCTCAGCAGTTCCGCCCCAGACCAGGCCCACTTACCGTTACACCGTGGCACAAAGACTGCGGATCTTAGCGTCATTCGGCCCGAACTACATCACCCATAGAGAGGCACGCGCCCTTCCCGTGGATTCCGTGTTCGCCCCACCCACGGCAGCGTCCTAAGCCGGTAAACTGGGCTCCAGACTCTGTCGCCAGACCCCACGGACCGCGGTTTGCCGTTCCACCGGAAACCTCCCATGCGCACCCTTCCATCCACTGGTGGGACAACGTCCCAGTTTGCTGGCTGAGACTGAGCCCGCACAGACCTGTATCAAACTACCACTCCCAGAAGGAGCCACGCGAACTTCCGGCCGTTTACTTGTTCACGTGACCCTGGACCGAGGCCTCACCTGTTAAGCTGTGATCCGAGTTCTGCTCCCAGACGCCCCTGGCCTCAGCGTCACTGACCCCCATGAAACTTCCCATTAGGCACCGTTTTGTGCAGCGGCAAGACGAAGGCCATGCCTGCGGTCCACAAGGACTGCATCCTCGTTCATCGAACTACATATCCCAGGTCGCCTTGCGTGGGTTCAGTGCGCAGGTTCCCCCACCTGTAGCTTTCCTGGCCGTAGTTCGATTCCTGAGACTCGTACTTTTGTCCCCTTCAGAAATATTCTCTTTCTGCCCGCACCCTGGCAGTCCTTGTGGTTGTTGTCCCAGCTTGGAGGAGAGACAGAGACAAAAATAGAGGGGGCAATAAGGAGGGAGTACTGATAGGAATAAAGGCAAAGTTGATTGTTCCCTGGGTTTCATTCCGGGAGACAGTAAAAGGACGGCTCTGTGTCAGCCGGGACACGTCATTATTCTCCCAGTATACAGAGACTTCTGGATATTGACATAATATTTAAATTTGTTTCTTCATGGAATACAGAAAGCACATCGCAACATTTATTTGCATTTTGTACCAGCAAAATGTCTTTGAGAATGTGGCATGTTTGAAATCCACACTGAAGACCAAAGAGCGCTGAGTCCCATCGTGCTGCCGCATTTTGCTCGGGAGTTGCAGTCCATAGCGTTGGGGAATTTGGGCCCAGTGGCTGTCCCAATGGACTATGACTCCCAGGAGGCTTTGCTCATGTGGAAACTCCCCCTGCCCGCCCCCCATTCAGTTGCCGTCTACTGTGTCCAACTGTCAGGCAGGACAACCTAACGGGTACCACGGAACCTTCCCGGAGAAATCGTAGGAGCCTCAGCTGTCAGAGATCGCTATCTGGTGGACACAGTAAACACAATTCCCTATAACTCCTGGAATTCTCAAACCAAGGACTCCACAACACTGTGAAGCCGCGGCCACAACCTTCTGAATGCCGGGGCGCCCGCTCAACAGTAGCCCTTGGGAATTATAGTGAGAGAAACACAAATGCGGCCTCGGCCTTATAAGTGTTGGCGGGGGGAGCCAACTGTAGCACTCCCAGAGGTCCCCTCTCCCGCCGTAATCGGGCAGTCCACTGTTTGTTCCCTCGATGGGGAAGGGCACCCGGGGCATCGGATCTTTGTTTGAGTAGAACCAGGCTCTAGGTGGCTAACTGCGCCCCCTGGCGGACAAGTTTAGTGTAACCATGATTCCTTAAAACTTTGGGAATTCTTAAACTCTAGGTTTCTGGGAGCTGCCCGACGCGCCCTTCCAGTCGGAAAGCACAAGGAAGTAGCCTCTCGGAAGTGTAGTGAGAAAAAAACCTTCGACATGCAACCTGCAATAAGCGGGAGAGCCTAGACTTCAACTCCCAGAAGGCGTTGGATTTCAACTTCCAAAAAGCGTCGCTCCCAAGTGAGTTGGATTGTCTGTGGCTGTCCACTGCCTCCTTAAGTTGGAAGGGCCACAGTACCTCGAAGCCTTTTGGGGCAGCAATAGAAAGTGCTAGTTGTCGGAGTTCGCCACCTGGTGGACAAGGTTGGTGTAATCATGACTTTCTATAACTCCTAGATTTTTCAAACCCAGGCTTCCTGTACTCTGTCAAGCCGTCCACCCTCGCCCTTCTGCAGGTTCAGACGCTTATTCAAACGTAGCCTCTGTGAATTATATATATAGAGAGAGGTGTACTCAGTGAGTCTTGGTCCTGGCTGAGTGTCCCGGAACGCCCTGTTCCCAGCACACTGGCCCCTTGGAGGGACACCTGAACCCCTGGCATCTCCTGGGAAATGCAATTGGGCTCAATAGTGAGGATGCTGGCAGCTCAAAACTTGACATGTTAATTTACTGAATCCTAAAATAGTTTCAGAATGGCTTTTCTAAAACCACTACAAGAAAACAAACCTACTGAAAATATTTCAGGATTTTTTGCCTTTCCCCTAAGCACCATCACCATCCTGCTGGAGACATGGTAAAGCTTGTAAGAGGACGCTTTCTTCAACAGACAAAAAATAATCAGATGTTCCCACTCATTCTCAGGGGAAGTTGGATGGCCCAGGCATTAGCAGCAAAGGGTGTGTGCTGAGGGTCTCAACTACTATCCAAATGTGCAGGCACATGGAACACTGACAAAAGTGCAGCAAACAGGATATATCAGAAGGTGGCCCAAATCCCACCGATGGTATTTGGAAAGCTGAAAAATGTACAATCCACAGGGCACTGAGCCATGACTCAAAGGGATGTCAGATATCTGGAAGGCAAGCGGCAGACCCAGGTAGGCTGACACAGGAATAGGCAGAGTTCATGGGGTAGGTAAAGGTATATCACATATGTGGTAACCTGGCATTTCATGGGAAGAAATCTTTAAATACCATTATAAATTGAATTGCAACCACATGTTGAAGTCCAAACCCCCAATGTGACTATTTGGAGATAGGGCCTTTATGGAGATAATTTAGGTCAGTTAGGGCCATAAGATGGGGCCCTAATTCTACAGAGGCCAGTGAGGGTGACCTCCACCTTTAGTCTTCTGAGAGTAACAGTCTTTAAAACAAACAGAGAAATGATTGTCATGTGTACTACAAAGTCTCTGGAAAGGGTTCCATGAAAAAGATTTATGTATCAGAGACAGAGGATATGTGGGCATGAACTAGCAACATGTAGAGGGAGCAGTCCCTGAAAAAGCAGAAAGGGTGTTTCTTCAGTCCCTGAGAAAGGCAGCATGTTGTGTTTACAGCAGAACCCTCATAGTAGAAATGATACAAGAATCGGCCTCATGCCCTGGCTGGTGTAGCTCAGTGGATTGAGCGTGGGCCTGCGAACCAAAGGATCAAAGGTTCAATTCCCAGTCAGGGCCCATGCCTGGGTTGCAGGCCAGTTCCCAGCAGGGCATGCATGAGAAGCAACCATACATTGATATTTCTCTCCCTCTCTCCTTCCCTCCACCTCTAAAGATAAATAAATAAATAATAATAAAAAGAATCAGCCTCATTACCACTACGACCCCCCCAAAAAATTTTGGCATCATTTGTTGGCATGCAAGGCCCAAGAGTCTGCATTCATAACATACACACTGGTGATTTTCACATGACAAAAGTCATGGGTCCCACTGTGAGAGACTGTTTTTCAGAAAAGCAAGATCTATGTGGCCAGCAGAGAGACACCTGGGTTGGGCTGAGACCCAAAGGTGGGCAGGTGCCCAGTCTTTCAGCACCTTGTCTATCACAGTGAAGGTTGTCTCTTTATCTGGAGTGATAGGAACCATTGGAATGTATGAAGCAAGAGTAACCCAATTGTATTTGTATTACAATCTCCCAGAGTGTTATTAGTTACTATTGCTGTGTGGCAATAGTCAGAGATGGCAAGTCATTATTTAAGGGTTATGGTTGTTTTGGGACACTGCTTTTAGAATATTCAGGGTTCCATGAAATACTATGGACCTTCAAGTTAAATTAAAAAACCCAAAAGCGTATTAAACACCATGAGAATCAATTAAAAAGTGCTTCAAGAACAAATTAATTTGTACATTTCACAGATAACTAAATCTTGCAAAATATAAGGTTTCAACATGGAATTCCTATTGCTTATGAAATGGGACTTAGGAAAAATCTTGGTCTTTTTGTGCAATGGCACCATCTGTCCAATGCCTGTGAGTCCTGTAAAGAAATTTATAACCAGAGAAGAGCAGCAAAGCCATTGCAGAACCTGCAAAACTCCATGGAACTTAAATTTCAAGAGTTCCTATATAAAATTTCTCCAATAGGGCTTATTATAAGGCTTAATTTATTGTAAAATAATGCATATAACCAATTTAAAATGTTTATAGTACACTGATACTTTGTTGTATGGGATTCAAATCTGTGAGACTGGTTGCTATGTACCTTGAACAAATAATTTGCACATAGATCAGAAAACTTTGTATAGAGACAGGCAAGTATGCATGGTGATTCCATTCAGATTCCACTTGCATGTGTAGAACACTCTGCCGTATTGTTTTTAGGGAAAATTATCATCAATCTGCACCATTCATGAGCACTTCTCCCTACTCAAGAAGGTAATGTGGAATAATGATAAAGTTGGACTGCACTTGGTTCTTTTACATGAAAAGTATTTGTTGAGATTCACACAATTTTGAGAATCTAAATTTTGGAACCTGTTGAATCTGTAGAAGTCATGCTAAAATCCAATACATTTTCCCACTTCTCTTTTTTTCTTTTTAAAAAATCTCACCTAAGGACATTTTTTTCCACTGGTTTTACAGAAAGAGGACAGGACAGGGGAAAGAAGAGAAACACCAACTGCCTCCTGTCTGTGCCTGGACCAGGGATCAGATGCTCAGACTAGGTATGTGCCCTGACTGGGAACTGAACCTGCAAATCCTTTGGCTATGGAATGACACACCAACCAAGCCACTCAGAATAGGGCTTACCAGCTTTCCTTTTCTGGGTTCTATAATAGAGCACTGATGGACACTCATTTGAAGGTCTTCAACATTGATCGTCTCCACATTCCCCTACTGTTAGGATGACCTGAGGAGTGTACTATGTGTGACGACATGTGTATAAATGTGTCATCCTGAACATGAGTATGATGAGTATGATTGGGTCAAGTGTTGGAAGGGATGAACTATGGCTTAAGGCTCCCTATGGTCCAGCTCATATAGAGTGCCTCCACCCAGTATGAGTTCTCTGGTGCTTGGTCAAGGAAGAGCTGTGTGTGAAGGCCTTCCCACAGTCCCTGCACTCATATGGCTTCTCACCAGTGTGGATCCTCCGGTGCTGAGTGAGGTGAGTGCTCTGCCTGAAGGATCTTCCGCAATCTGGACATTCATATGGCTTTTCCCCAGTGTGTGTCCTCTCATGCTGGCTCAGTGATGAACTGTGACTGAAGGACTTCCCACACTCATTGCATGCATATGGCTTTTCCTTGGTGTGGATTCTCTGGTGCTCTATGAGTAGGGAGCTCTGGCTGAAGGCCCTGCCACACTCATTACACTCATAGGGCTTCTCTCCTGTGTGGATTCTCTGATGCTGAATGAGTGGAGCAAGCTGACTGAAGGCCCTGCCACAATGATTACACTCATAGGGCTTCTCCCCAGTGTGAATTCGCTGGTGCTTCGTTAGGGAGGAGCTGTGGCTGAAGGCCCTGCCACAGTCATTGCACACGTAGGGTTTCTCTCCTGTGTGTATCCTCTGATGTTGGCTGAGGTGTGTGCTCTGCCGGAAGGCCTTGCCACACTGACTACACTCATAGGGCTTCTCTCCTGTGTGGGTCCGTTCATGCTGGTTTAGGGATGAGCTGTGGCTAAAGGTTTTTCCACACTCGTTGCACCCATAGGGCTTCTCCCCAGTGTGAATCCTCTGATGCTCAGTCAGGAGTGTGCTCTGGCTGAAGGCTTTCCCACACTCATTGCACTCATAGGGCTTCTCTCCTGTGTGTGTCCTCTGATGCTGAATCAGTGGTGTGATCTGGGTAAAGGCTTTTCCACACTCATGACACTCATAGGGCTTCTCACCAGTGTGGATTCGCTGGTGCTTAGTCAAGGATGAGCTGTGGCTGAAGGCCTTGCCACACCCTGCACACTGATAGGGCTTCTCCCCAGTGTGTATTCGCAGGTGCTGGGTAAGATGTATACTTTGCCGGAAGGCCTTCCCACATTCACTACACTCATAAGGCTTCTCGCCTGTGTGAGTCCGTTCATGTTGGCTGAAGGAGGACCTAAAACTGAAGGACTTCCCACACTCTCTGCACTCGTAGGGCTTCTCACCTGTGTGAGTTCTCTGGTGCTGGATCAGTGGGGCAATTTGGTTGAAGTTCCTCCCACACTGCATGCACTTATAGGGTTTCTCACCAGTGTGGATTCTCTGGTGTTTAGTAAGTGCTGAGCTGTTTCGGAAGCTTTTTCCACATTCATGACATTCATAAGGTCTCTCTCCTGTGTGCGTTCGGTGGTGTTCAATGAGTGTGGAGCTGTAACTAAAGGACTTTCCACATTCCTGACATCTGTAGGGTTTCTCTGTTGCACAGGCTTTCTGTTGGACATTTGAGTTGGGATTCTCCCTTTTTCTATGCATTCCCCATAGGTGGGAAGCTCGTCTTTCAGGAGTCATGGGTTGAACTGGGAGATCAGGGCTCAGACTTAAATTTTCTCCAAACTCATTCCCCAGCTGCTGCTCTTGAATGGATGTTGTCACAGGCGTGAAGGCTGCCTGAATGCCAGCGCAATAAAGACTCTCAAAACTCTGTTCCCACTGGCCCTCAGCATCTTCAGGCTTACAGACTGGCAGACCATACCACAGGAACCTTTCTACCAGGACACTGTTGGATATTTTTTCAGAGATGTCTTGCTTTGCAGTTGGCAATCTGGTTTTTGATCTGGTTTCTAAGTCTGAAAGAAACAAAAAAATGGAATTGTCCCTTAATCTCTGTTTTGGGAATAACAGTTTGTCTGTGGATAGGTGGTTGGAAGAATTACAGCGACAGTTTTCAAAATTTCAAACACAAGTGGCTTTGACCATTTAACCATATGGCTTTACAAACCACAGAAGGAAAGAAGAGGAAGGGAAAGTACAGAAAACAGAGGAGGGGAGTTGGTATTAAAGGGTAGAGATAGAGTTGGCAAGGTGGACACAGAATTTGGGCAAGAAAAGATGCTGAGGAGATAGTGAGACTTCAGATGCCCAGGACTGGAGGGAGCAGTGTGATGGTCAGGCCCTGGCTAACACAGCGTCAACCATGCCAGGTGGTGATGGAGGAAAAGCCACCATGTGAGAAGGACCACTCATTCTTCCTGTTGCTCAAACCAGTATCATCTTGGAGACCCCTCATTGTTGTACCACCTCGCCACAGATGTAAAGAAACCCATCAGCTCCCCAAAGTGGAAACTGCTGAACTATCACCAGGACAATCAATAAATGACTGTGGTGTAGTCCTTTGAGATGGTTTATTCTGTGTCTTACTAGCTAGGAGGATGCCAGGGAAAGGACCTTTGCCCACGTTCCTAACCAGTGTACCCCCACCCACAACAGGCACCAAGAGATGTGCTAAATGAAAAGCACATGCAGTCCCTCCCCCTTCTTCCTGATAAGAGGGCCATTTTGCCCTGGTACACAGCTTCCACCCCAACACTGGACTGGTGTAAAGGTGTGTGATATAGGTACATTACCCATTTATGCCACACTCCATTGAAAAGCTAAGGGGGAGAAAACAGTCCAGTCAAGTGCAATTGTCAGCATAGTGCCTTGGAAAGAACCTAAGCCCTGAACCTGGGAGTATTCTCTGACCTTGCATGTGAACAAGGAATTACAGTTGCTAATCATTTGCCATTAGCCCATCACTGAGATTACCCTGGAATATTGAGGTGGCCCCTCTGTAACCACAGGGTTCTAAAATGTGAAAGGGGCAGGAAAGTCAGGGTCAGGGTAACCTGATGTATTAAGATCTGACCACCCACTGGCTGGCATTGAAAATGGACAAGGCCGTGTGTCTAGGAATGTGGCAGCCTCAAAAGGCTGGATAATGAATGAAAATGGATTCTCCCCAGACCCTCCAGAAGGAACGCTGTTCTGATGACCCCTGAATGCAGCTTAGTCAGACCCATTTTGGACTTGGTTCTTTTAGAACTGTAAGATCATTTGTGTTACTTCAAGTACTGCATTTGTGGTAATTCATTACAGTGGCAACAGGAGACTAATATACTGGGCGAAGGCTGGTTGTTATTATTTTTATATTATTTTTTCATTTACTTGTCTGTTTAGAGAGGAGAATGGAAGGAGAAAGACAGGGAGAAACATCGGTTGGCAGCCTTTCATACATGCTCTGTCTGACCAGGGACCAAATCGGCAACCCAGGCATATGCCGTGACCAGGAATTGCACCAGAGGGACAACATCCAACCAACTGAGCCACTCTGGACGGGACTGAAGGCTAGTTATTATTTGAAGAAGGGGTAACCCTGCTGTGACTTCCCTCTCACACACTGTACATCTTTCTGGGGCACTGGCCATGGGCTACTGCTTACATGCATTCATGGCTTGATGCCAGTGGGAACTGTGTGCTAGAGTGTGAAGACACTCCCACTTCTTACAGAGGGGCTTGCCAATCTTGGGAGCTGGACAGCAGGTGTGAAGAGCAGAACCGCCCAGCCAATCTACAAGCATGTGGAAGAGCCAGGCCTAGAGCCATGACATATAGATACCTGAGTCATAAGTGAGCACTGAAGTTTAAAGCACTGAGGCTGGAGTATCTGTTACTTCAGTAAGAGACCTGCAACCCCAGTGCGCCTGCACCTGCTGTTTGCTCTGCCTGGAATCTGTTCTCCCAGATTGTTTCATGAAGACCCTGTTCTCACAGTTCAGGCTTTAGTTCCCATGTCATCTCAGCTCCCTCATCTTTCTGTTCAAGTCCTCCCCTTAATTCTAGTCTCTATCTCCTCACCTACTTTCACTTTCTCAGCATTCATCATAATCTGTCACCATCCTATTCACTGTTGTTATTATATTTTTAGTTATGTATTGTGTGTCCCCTCCCTCCCCAAGAATGTAAATTCAGGGAAGACAAGAACTGTTCTCACTCATGGTAGAATGGTGGTTGGAGAGCGTTCACTAAAAATTGAGTAGTTCGTGTGCTCTGAGGAATCTGAGATCAGATATGGAGAGAGACCTTTGGGGTCAGTGGGGTCCTCCCAGCCCTGCACACTGTCATCTGACCTAGACACACACCTTGTGGAACCTCTTCATCCATAGGCCACGGCTCCACCTCCTGCTCCAGCAGGGAGATGATGGGGGACTTTGGGAGCCAATGTCCTGATCAGGGGGAGACTCAGGGCATGAACAATTGTGTCCCAGGGACCTTCCCAATCCTCTGCTCACTGACCTTCAGCCTTCCAGGACCCAAGTGGCTGGTAACCTCAAAGACTGAAGTTTACTGTGGTAATAGACTCCAGGGTCCTTCCACTGTCAGTACCTGACCCCCACCCCTAGCTCATTGAGGGGCATGTGACACCAACATGCTCTCTCCAGAGAGAGCTCTTCTTCCACTGTCCCCTGGCAACAATGACCCCTGTGGCGAGGACCTTGTGGCTGAAACAAGATGGGAGTACCCTTCTGTGAATGGTGGCAGAAAGAGGTACAAAAGGAGGAAGTGAGGAAGGAGGGGGGCTCCTGACAGCAATAGAGGAAGACCCAGTTCTAGCCTGGGATTCTGCAGTTCTGGGACCCAGTATGTCCCTCTTATCTGACATATCCTGCCTGTGGCATTTTCAGGTGGTGTGTGTAACTTGCAGGGGAAACATCCTCACTGATAATCCCTAAATCAAAACAGTCTATTCCCTCAGGCCCAAGACACATCTAAGTTATCTGCGTTGAATGCCTAGACATGCCCCCACTTTTAATCCAGGAGAATTAGAATCCATTCCAGAGGAGACCAAGAGGGGCATGGGTGTGCCCTTACCCACGGAGACTAGGAGCCTGAAAGTCTCCAGCATCACACTGCAGTACAGGATCCTCTGTGCGGGCTCCAGCTGCCCCCACTCCTCCTGGGTGAAGTCCACGACCACGTCCTCAAAGGTCACTTGCTCCTGTAATATCACACAGGACTTTCCTCAGCCAGAGCAAGCCTGGCACTGGCTGCTGGTGGGAGCAGCTGGTGATGTGAGACAAGGCCAAGTTGGTTGGTGGAG
>JAPYXV010004226.1:0-11560 GCA_028533065.1 Trachops cirrhosus
GTTCTTCCTCTTCCCCTTCTGGTACCCCTATAATTCGGATGTTGGAACGTTTAAAGGTGTCCCGGAGGTTCCAAAGCCTCTCCTCATTTTTTTGAATTCTTATTTCTTCATTCTTTTCTATTTGGTTGTTTCTTTCTTCCTTCTGGTCCACTCCATTGATACGAGACCCAGCTTTCTTCCCATCACTATTGGTTCCCTATGCATTTTCCTTCATTTCACTTAGCATAGCCTTCATTTTCTCATCTAATTTGTGACCAAAATCAACCAATTCTGTGCGCATCCTGATCACCAGTGTTTTGAATTGTGTATCTGATAGGTTGGCTATCTCTTGGTCACTTAAAAGTATTGGCTATGGGGCTTTGATTTCTTCTGTTTGAACCTTTTTTTTTTTTGGTCTGGTCACGCCTGTTACATATTGAGGGGCAGAGCCTTAGGAGTTCACCAGGGCGGGGCACCCCAGTCCTGGGTTGCCAGGCCGTATGTGGGGGAGGAGTCCAAGAGGGAACAATGGCGCTTGCTCTGCTCTCTGTTGGATTTCAGTCCCTTCTGCTGCTTTCCCCAAGCAAACGGGCCTTTCTGGTGCTAATTCCCATGTGGGTGGGCTTGTGCACATTCTAGGACCCCATGGGTCTCTCCAACACACTCTCCTGTGAGACTGGGAGTCTCTCCTGACACCTCAACCCCCACAGGTGTTTTCAATCAGTGCCCTGAGGCTCTATTTCCCAGAGCTGGGACCCTGGGTTGCACAGTCTGTCTCACTCCCCAATTTCACCTGGTTTATCTGCACATAAATGTGGGACCACCCAGTCAGCCAGCCGCCTTGTGTGCCGTGTCCTGCTTCACAATCGCCACCTCACTGGATCTGCCCATTGCCACCTTGTGCTCAGGGTCTGCCAGCTGTTGCCTGTGCACCCAGGGTCTGCCCACTGTAGTCTTGCGTGCCCGGGATACCTTACGCACCCAGTGCCACTGCTTTTTATGCCATGACCCCTCTCTGTCTGGCTGCCCGACTCTACCCTTCCTACCGATCTGGATGAATATGTCTGTTTTAACTCCTTGGTTGTCCAACTTCCATATAGATCAATTTTCTGTCAGTTCTGATTGTTATTCTGTTTCTATATTGTTGTTGTCCCTATCTTGGTTGTGTGAGGAGGCACAGTGTGTCTACCTATGCCTCCATCTTGGCCGGAAGTCTCTAACACCCTGTTATTGAGACAGTCTCCCTTGCTGCAATGAGTAATAAACCTGACTTGTTAAAAACAGACAAGTGTCTTGAATAACTTTCTGTTTAACCCCTCCCTGTCTCCTCTGGAGGAGGGAGCCCTTTGGTTCTTTCTCTTCATTTCTGGGGCAGAGCCAGGTGGCCCCAGCTCAATGCTCCCCTGTCTGGCATCTGATCCCCAGGGTGAGTCTCTAGGGCTTCTTCTAGCAGCGCTTGGGCTTCAAGCTTAGAACATCACGTCCCTCTGTGTCCTGGCTGTGTGTCTTCAAACACTGCTCCCCTCTGCCTGCCATCCCCACACGAGGCCTCTCACTGGGCCCCAGACCCCATCAGAGGCTGTTACCCAGCACTGGCTCCGTGTCTGGCAGAACTGGGAATGCCAGGGCCAGGGATCTGGAGATGCTGGCCCAGCTGAACAGATTTCTACACCCCTCTGCTCGTCCTGTCTCCTGACCTTTGAGCCCCCTGGGGACTAATAAAGCTCCCTGCTGGGTCTGGGTCATTGCTTTCACATCTCCTGGGGTGCCTTTCCAGGGGGCTTTTCCTGTTTGCCCTGAAACATTGGTGCTGGGGGTGGGCCAGGCTGCTGAAGGGTAAGAGAAAGGGGTGTGCCCTCTCTCACCGAGGAGGCTGTGTGTCCACTGTTGCTGGTCATTCTGCCTGCCTATGGGAACCAGGACAGGCAGGTAGGGCAGCAGGGGGTGGGCTCCCTGTGGTAGACAAAGAGCATACGACTCCACATATCCTGCTCTTTGACACCGTGGACCATTAGACCAAGAATGGGGATAGGGCAGCACGGCTCAGCGAGTCTGGCCAGGCCTGATACAGGAGCAGGAAGTGTGTGTATGTGGCCTTCCTTACTCCATGTGGTTGATGGACACTGACCACGGACCCCCAAAGAAGGAGATCTGTGTCTCCTTAGCCTCCAAAAAACAGGGAACCCATGAGTACATCCTTGTAGCTTTATGACCATTGACAGGCCCAGCCCATGGGAGCAGGTGGCCACATCATCTGCTCTAGGAAGTTAGGGCCCTGGTGGCCTCTGGCCTAGGCCTGCCAGGCAGTGGTTGCCCAGCGTGGAGACTGGGGTCAGGCAAGGAGCACCAGGGCTGCCCTCCAGGCCATCCTTAGCAGGTTGGTAGACACCCAGCAGCAGCCCTGGCTCTCCTTCCTGCCAGGAGGTGGGTTGGGCACCTGGTTGCCTCCATTGCGGCGACATCCTCTCCAGAGATCATGTCAGCACCTGAGGCACCCTGTTCCTGCCATAGGCCCAGCCACGCGGACAGGGACACTCCGAGTTCCCCACTGACTGGAAGGCAAAGGGGGAAGTCTGAGTCAATTCTCTTCAGGGGACGTGTTCTGTGGCCTTGGCACCTCCAAGGATTATGGAGCTTTCCGTCCATAATCCTGTATTAATTCTGCCTTCAGTCCTCCCCAGTGATGTTAACTTCACATTCAGGAGGACAGATAACGGCACAGGCTCAGGGAACAAGCTGGGCCTCTTGATCTACTCTTGTCCCTCCTTGGATAGACAACTTGTCCCTCAGTCCTGGCTCTTCCCTCATTTAGCAAGGACAACGTTGGCACAGAGCCTGAAAACTGGCCACCCCCAGGCTGAACTTGGCCCATAGTTGTGTTTTAATATAGCCCAACCAGTGAACAAGTTTGCCATTAAAAAATTGGAAGTCTTCCCACATAAACCTAGATTTCCAGCTCTTTTCTTTAAAAAAGGAGAAACGGTTGTGGCAACATTGGGTTCTGGCTCTGGCAAGTGTGTGGAGCTGACCAGTGGCTGCCCCCAGGCTCCCTATCAGCCCCTGCTACCGCCATAACGCTCTATTCTCAGCAGCAGCACCCTCATGGCCTCTGGTTGGGGCAGCAGCGTCTTCAGGCAGTGTCTGTCGGGCACTCCCAGGCCTTCCCTCTGCTGGCCAGCAGGTGGCAGTGCAATGCAGGGAATGGCGGTCGGCTGAGGCACAAGAGACCCAGCTCTCCACACGTCCCTGCCTGGGAGTGGCCTGGGCAGCTTTCCCTCAGGAGCAGAATACTCATCAGTGGATTTTTAAGAATAGCTTTGCAGTCTAATTGACATAAAATTAACTGCAAATATTTAAATTGTACAATTTAACAGATTTTGGTATATGTATACGCTTGCAAAATTATTACTTCAGACAGGATGGTGAGTATAGCAATTACTCCCAAGAGGTTCCTCCTGCCCTCCCCCCATTCACAGATTTGTTTGCATTTCTAGAAATTTTTGTTTGTCTCCTTTCACTCACCATAATTATTTAGAGATTTTTCTATGTGGTTGCTTTTCTAACAAATCACTCCCTCCTGTTTATGGCCCACTAGTCCTGAGTGTGAATGTACTGCCATGTGTCTACCTGTTCACTTGTTGATAGACATTTGAGTTGTCTTCAGTTTGGGGCAATTACAAATAAAGCCGCTCTGAACATTTGTGGACAAATCTTGTGTGGGTGTCTGTTTTTTCTTAAGTAAGCAGCAAAGATGTGGAAAGGCTGGGTCATATGGTAGGTGTATGTCTAACTTAAGAAACTGCCAGGCTCTTTTCCAAAGTGGATGCACCTTTTACATCCTCATCAGCAATGAATGGGTGGGTGTTCCAGCTTCCCCACATCCTCTCCGACATTTGTCATATTAAGTCTTTTTAATTTTAGACAAGCAGTATAGAGTGACATCTCATTGCGTCTTTAATTTGTAATTCTCTAATGATTAATGGTGTCGAGTATGTTTTTGTGTGCCTGTTTGCCATTCTTAGATCTTCTTTGGTGAAATTTCCAAATCTTTTGTTCATTTTTTAAAAACTCGGTTGTTGGCTTTCCCATGACTGAGATGTAGGAGTTCTTCTTACATTCTGAACAAAAGTCTTGGATCAGGCGTGACTAGCATATCTCCTAGCCTGTGGTCTGTCATCATAAGGTTCACATCTTTTCCTTTCAATTTCTCAGGGATTACTGTCTTTTATTGTCTGCTGTCCAACTTCTTGAAAGTCATTGTTTCATATACTCTATCTGTGTGGGCATTTTCCCCTTATTTCAGCCAGGAGGGTAAACTAGTCCTTCCATCTTGGAAGCACATGAGCCCCCACTGGTTGATTTTAACCAAACCAACTAGATTTCCCAGGTATGGTCCCAGGTACAAATTAGTAGTCCTGTTGGTCATGGAAGTCTCCTGTGCCTCCTACTCAGCCTGCAGCAACTGCCTCCTTGAAGTTCAATTTCTAGGTCTCAGTGACATCAGTGTCCCAGATTCAGAAATGAATCTGTATAATTGCTAACAATAGCCATCACTGGCTTGGCTTGATTCTATGCATGTTCTCAGAGTTGTCACATGTATAACTCACAGACCCTCCAATATCCCCAAGTTGTAGGTGCTGCTATAATCGTTCTTTTCATTTGAGAACAATGAGCCTCAGAGAGGCTAGTAACATGGCCAAGGTGACAATCCACGATCTGGCCCGTCCTAGCTGTGTAAGCCTGGGCATGCTCCTCACAGACCTCAGTGCCCTCAGCTGCAACAGGGGGATAATAATAACAGTATGCACAGCATGGGACTGTGAGGAAACAAGTAATTCAGTGTCTGGCTCATAGCAGGTGCTCAGAAAACATTGGTTACTTATTACTGTGGGATCAAGCCCATTAGGTGGACTGTTGGACTAAGGGGGTGAGAGGTGTAGACTGTTTCTTTCAAAGAGGTTGTGGAGCCTTGCAAGCTCTACCAAGTCACCTTTCCTCTGTGTACCTTTCTCTGGGGCATCAGAACCACCTTATCTTTGCATCTTTTCACTCCCATTTCATCCTCATGTGCCTGAGGGCTCAGCGCCCCAGGCTGCTCCCCAGTCATCTGAGTCCCCTAGCTTCCTGGTCTGATAGCCTCAGTTGCCTTAGTCTAGAGCAGCTCCTGCCCAAAGTTCCTGCTTCACCACATCTGTTCCCTGGCTATTCGCCCTCTGAGCTCCAGTCCCAGGTGTCTCTGCTGCTCAGTAGCAGGCACACGGCCTTGGCTTTAATAGCACTTTTATTGAGTGAGTCAGTGAGTGCACAAGTTCTGAGAAGTTGGGCCTCCTGCCATCCATCACTGCCAATTTAACCCTCATGCACTCTGGCCCCACTCACGGAGGACGCTTCCTCTGTGGCCAGAGCACTTGGCTTGGCTTAGCCCAAGGGCAAGGATCCTGTGCGTCCCTGTGCACAAAAGCACACAGTAGGCCCTCAGTAGGGTATGCTGCAGGGATCAGAATGAAATCAGATCACAGAGTACACACCTCTCTTAAGCCTCTGGGAAGAGTCAGTCAGGCACTTAAGCAGGGCACCAGGGCAGACTGGTGAATGCCCCAGGGATCCAGAGGTTTCTGGCAACATGGCTAGGAGACTGACTCTGGGTTGTCCTATCCGGAAGAAGGTTGCCAAGGAGGAGTGCAGCAAGGGTGGGGCAGAGGAGGTAGCCCAGAGGCCTGCACTTCCTCCTCAATTTCCTCTGCTCCTCTGCCTTGACCTGCACCAGGAGCTGCAACATCAGCCATGGACACAAGATGATGCTGAGAATGGGAGATGGACTTTCTCTTCCGATCACCCTCCAAGCTCCCTTGGGTGGGAAATGCACTCATCTCAGGGGCACACACACTCACTGAAGGTGCCCCCCAGGCAGTGCTGTGGAGCAGGAGGGTCTCTGTGAGCAGAAGGCTGTGCCTTGTGCTGCCTGTCAACTTCCCTATGCAGATGGCTCAGGCAAGACATCCAAGTTACCTGGGGAAGTTTCTAATGAGCAGGTTCTAGGTTCGTGGTGCTGGGTAGGACCCAAGAGGTCCCAATAACACTGCACACCTTCTGCTGTTGGTGACCAGCCTCCAGTGATGGGCTGGGCTGGGGCCAATGCTGTCTGCCCTATTCCCAGGCTTCAGGGTACCCAGGTGCCCAAGTTTCAGGTGAGTGTGGGGTGGGAGGACACCAGGAAAAGGTCAGCTGGCATCTTGTGCTGGAGAATTTTTCCCTGCTTGAATCTGGCATCAGCGATCACCAGGGGACCAGAACAGAAGGGGTGGCCATTTATCTGGGTAAGAAGCCTGGAGTCCTCACTGGCAGGTGAGCCCAGAATCAGGGCCGGGCTTCCCAGGGGGCACGCTTTGAGGAGCACCACTCTAGGGAAAGCAGACAGAAGGGCTAGAAGCTGGCCCTTCATTCTAATTCTGCCCCCTGCCTGACAGACCTAGGAGGCCCTCCTGGTCACATGTTTGTCTTCCAGACCCTCCTCCTTCTCAACAAGGTGTGCAACCCCAACTGCCACTCAGGAACATTCACTACCCCCATACACATTCACACATTCATGCATGCTCACACACTCACATTTACACAATGAGCACATACACTCAATGCTCACACTCAGAGACACACACACACATAATATGGCTCTCTCACACCCTTACTACCTGCCCCCCCCACCAAGGCTTGTTGACATATAACACTGTGTGAGTTTAAGATATACAATGTGATGATTTGACAGGCATATATATTGTAAAACGTTTACCACAATAAAGTTAGTTCACATATTCTTTACCTTATGTAATTATATTTGTTGTTACAGTGATAACACTAAAGCTCTACTCTCGTAGCAACTTGCAAGCATACAAAGTAGTGTTGTTAACTACAGTCACCATGCTGTATGTTACATCCCTGGAACTGAATTCACCTTAAGACGGACAGTGTGCACCCTGTGGCCAGCGTCCCCTCATCCCCTGCCCCGCCAGCCCCTGGCAACCACCATTTTGTTCTCTGTTTCTATGAATTCAACATTTTTAGATTCCACATATAAGTGAGATCTTATAGTATTTGTCTTTCTGTCTGACTTATCTCACTTAGCATGATGCCTTCAAGGTCCATCCATGTTGTTGCAAATGGTGGGATTTCCTTCTTTCTCACAGTTGAATAATATTCCATTATATCTGTATATATAATGGAATAGTATATATCACATGTTCTTTATCCATGGTACTTTATGCCAGTCCCCTAATGTTTGATTATTATGGCTTTCAGTTTGAAATCAGAAAGTGTGATGCCTCCAGCTTTGTTCCTTCTCAAGATTATACACCACCCCTTTTTGACAAGTCACATGTGCAACTGTGGCCCCCACATGACTGAGCAAACCCAGCTGGTGTCTGACCAGGCTGAACTCAGCTGTTCTCCTGTGGGCTTGGGCTTCTGAACCTCCCTCCTCTCCAGCGCTCTATAACACCAGCTGGAAGGGATCATTCAGTAAGGGAGACCTCAGCTGGGGCTCATTTATTCCCTACATCAGAACCATCTGAAAATATTTAATAATTCAGATTCCCAGGACATACCATGGCTTACCAGATCATTGCACAGGTTTGAGTGCTGAGTGGCAGGCCCTGTCCTGGGAGGGGTGGGCGTCCAGCCATGAATTAAACAAAAATCCTCACCCTCTTGGATTTCACTTTCTATGGGGAATAATCTGGGGATGTGGCCTGGAGCTCTTCATTTTCACAAGAATCCTCTGGTAATTCCATGTCTACTATAAAGATGTGATTTTTAAAAAGATAATTATTTTTAGAGACAGGGGAAGGGAAGGAAAAGGAGAGGGAGAGAAATATCAATGTGTGGTTGCCACTCACATGCCCCTTACTGGGCACCTGGCTTGCAACCCAGGTATGTGCCCTGAGTGGGAATCAACTGGTGACCCTTTGGTTTGTAGCCTGCGCTCAATCCACTGAGCTACACAAGCCAGTGCCCATGTCCACTATAGTTTGAAAGCCATTGACATAAGACTCTGACCAACTCCCCCCATGCCTGGTTGGGCACCTGGGCCCCTTTACCATCACACAAGAGACCACTACTCTCCCTCTTTGGTTCCCATGCCTCAACCAGTGATATCAGAACACTGAGCAAAGGACTTGGCACTAAGAAGAACCTGCCAGAAGGTCTACACCAGGTCCTGCAGCTAGAAGATGGACAAGAAGACCCAGAGACAAGCATGGAACCTCCTCAGAAGACCCTGAAAGCAACCCCCATCACACTGCTCCACCTGTGCAGAATGCGTTCACATGGACAGACCTCTTCCCAGTCCCTGTCCTCCCAGACCCCTCAGGGAGGAAGCCAACTGACCTGGCTCCATCATTCAGCCCTGGGTGTATACCTGGATGCTACTGGCTCTCAGTCTGGTCTGAGCCCCTGCTTTTGGAGTATACATGCAGGCCCAACCTGGTAAAGCATGGGAGATGCCTTGAGGTGCCCTGGCAGGGCACAAATTCCCCGTTGCCTCCTGCATGTCCACTCAGAATTTGCTTTCTGTTCTGGGCTAAATTGTGTCCCTCAAAATTCTTTTGTTGAATTCCTAACCCCTAGTATCTCAGAATGTGACTTATTTGGGAATGGACCTTTAAAGAGGTAATTAACATAAAACAAAGTCACTAGGGCAGGCCCTAATCTGATCTGACTGAATCCTCACAAGAAGAGGTTAGGACACACATACACAGAGGGAAGACCGCATGAGGACACAGAAGATGAAAGCCATCTACAAGCCAAGGAGAGAGGTTTAGAGGAAACCAACCCTGCTGACATCTTGATCCCAGACTTCCAGCCTCCAGAATTGTGGGGAAATACATTTCTGTTATTTGCCTCTAGCCTGTGGTGTTTGTTCTGCCCACCCTAGCAAACTAATACAGCCTCCCAGGTCCAAGGCAGCCAGCAGCCAGGTGATGAGCAAATGGTCACTGTAGGCCAAAATGTCAACATCTGCCATATGGTCCTCCAGCTCCTCCTCACTTGATCACCTTGACAGCAGCAAGACTCTGGTCTCCTTCTTCTGGGCCTGAGACACACATAGCACAGTTGTAGTCAGTGAGCTGGGGCAATGCAGGCAAAGCCAACATGGGACACCATGCTCTGTGCCCAGTGGAGGGACAGGAACATATACACATACCAGCAAATCTCAACCATGGCTGCACATTAGAATCATCTGGAACACTCTTTAAAAATGTCTGTGCCTGGGCTCAACTCCAGACCAATTATGTGAGAATGTTTTGGTGATGCCCCACCATGGGGATTCTTTGAAGTTTCCCAGTTCATTCTAGAGGGCTGCCAAGGTTGAGAAACAGAGCTGTAATGGAATGTAATAAGTGCTGTTTCCCCCAAGAGAGTCATGATCCATGCCCCAGCTCAGAGCTCATTGTGTCAGGTGCCAACAGCCAACATGCCCAAGTCACTAACTGATGAACTGACTGCCTATCATCCCTCATGAAAACCCCAGCAGATGTCTCTGTGCAGCCCATCCCCTACCCCTACACTCCCAATCCAAGACTGCTTTAATGACTGGCCACCCATTGATGATTAGACATGAAAACTGTAATAAATAACGCAAATAATTGCAAAATGAAATTGGAAATCCTGCAAAAGACACAGGAAACTCACAAAGTGAATGGGAATGATGTGGGACAACTCCCTAAACCAATCAGTGCTAATTCATTGACAAATAAGAGTCTTAAGTTACAGCTAAATATTCATCAGGCTTCCAGTCAAGATGGCAGCATAGGTAAACACAGCTTGCCTCTTTGCACAACCACATCAAAATTACAACTAACTATAGAACAATCATCACTCAGAACCATCAGAATCCAGTTGAATGGAACTCTAACAATTATAAAATTAAAGAAACCACATTCATTCAAACTGGTAGGTGGAGTGCAGATGTGGAAAGGGATGGTCCCACATCCACATGTGATGGATAAAAATTCCAGAGGGATATCTTGGGAGCAAGGAGTCCCAACCCCACACCAGGCCCCACAGGCCCATGGCTGCAAGACCAGGAAGAGAAGTCCCCATACCTTCTGGCTGCAAAATCACTGGTAGAAGAAACTTCTGGAGTCTCAAGCATTCTTCTTAAAGAACCCACAAAGGACTAACTCAGACTCACTCCCTCTGAGCTCCAGCACCAGGGTAGCAGCTTGAAAGGCACCAGTGGCATCTAGGGAGAAGCTGAAATATATGGCATCAAGGCAAGAGCTGGGAAACAGCTTTCTTCCAGACAAAACTGTGGGCAGAAGCCATTGTCCCTTTTCTGAACCCTCACCCAACAGAGTCACAGAGCCAGTAGGCTGGTCCCATATGTGAGACTCCATCAATATGGCTGACACTGTTTGCCCCACCCAGGAGATCCTCTGAGGCTCTATCTCCCACACTAACAGGGCCACCCAAGATGTTAAGAGTGACTTTTCCATATATATGTCTGGTCTTGGCACATGTTTCAACATCCTAAATCCTCTCAAATAAATAAAATACAGCCTCAATGAGTCCCTGGCCCCCATACCTCTTGCCTAAGTGGCCCCAGGCTGGAACTAGCAGCATCCAATCTAGATTCACAGCTTGCTTTTGGCTGGGGTTTTCCAAGGCCAGCACAAGCAGCAGACATCCCAGATTACTTTGTAGCTCATGCAGGTGGCCCTGAGCAGAACAAAGGAGGGGGCTGACTTTGGCCTGCACCATCCAGGAAACTCCAGAGCTTGAGCACCCAGTGGTCAGAGAACCACCACCCTGCCCCTGTACTGAAGGTGGAGATTGGTGGTCAGTGGTCCCAGCCAATCCGTGTAGCTGACTGACCTGGGTAAATCACTCCCATTAACCTGCCAACAGCAATCAAAGCTCAACTACAAGAGGAGGATGTATTCAGCCCACACAAAGGGTGCACCTCAAGTACCCAGCTTGGGTGATAGGAGAGGCTGTACCACTGGAGCCTACAGGACACCTACTACACTTGGACATGTTATCAACACAAGGAGTCATAATATCTCTACTTCATAAGTAAAAATAAACACAGGGAGGCTGCCAAAACAAGGAGACAATGAAACATGGCCCAAATGAAAGAAGGGATCAAAACTCCAGAAAAGGGACTAAACAAAATGGAGATAAGCAATCTATCAGATGCAGAGTTCAAAATACTGGTTATAAGGATGCTCAAGGAACTTAGTGAGGACCTCACCAGCATAGAAAAGATCCAGTCAGAAAGGAAGGATTCACTAATTGAAATAAAGACCAATTTACAGGGGAACAACAGTAGAGCAGATGAAGCCGAGATCAAATCAATGCTTTGGAACATAAGAAAGCAAAAAACAACCAATCAGAGCACAAGAAGAAAAAAGAATTTAAAAAAAATGAGGATAGTATAAGCAGCCTCTGGGACACCTTCAAGTGTACCAACATTTGTATCATACGGGTGCAAGAAGGAGAAGAGGAAGAACAAGAAATTGGAAATCTATTTGAATAATTAATGAAAGAAAACCTCCCCAATCTAGTGAAGGAAATAGACATGCAA
>JAPYXV010004227.1:0-11560 GCA_028533065.1 Trachops cirrhosus
CTGGAATGGGATTAAAAGATAGAAACTGTACTGAATAATCTAAAATAAAATAAAAAAAAAGAAAATATATGTTCTTAGAAATGATAAAAAAAAACAACCTAAATCTACCAGGTGATTGACATGTGAAAATACAAGTGTAGCTAAATGTTAATGGTGGGATCTAAGTGTGGGAGTACACTGTTCACTAGAAAATTCTTTCCAACCATACTGTTCATATATTATATGTTGGGGGAAAAAAATCTACTAGGCATCTGAAACCTACCATGTTCAAAATATAATTCTTGATTCTACCTGTTCCAAAAAACTAGAATCCTTGCCTATCTTGTTCATTAATATTCCCAACTTCAAGAGCAGTACCTGGCACACAGGTGCTCAAAAGTAACTGTTGAGTTAGTTGATGAATCAATGCTGTTTCTGTGCCCCTCAACCCTCACCAGTCCTGGGTAAAAATGGAGTTTTCTGCATCCCAAACACCCTGGCCCAGACCAGAGCAGACCATGACTTAGTACCTTCCTTTACCACAGAGCCAAAGTGTTTCCTGTCTCATACCTGTCACACACAGGACCACAGCAGATGTCACAGTAGAGCCAGGCATCACACAGCCCAGGCTGAGGCTTTGGAGGACTCTGGCCTCACTATGCTCAGAGCGCGTTCAAATCCAGCCCACGAAGGCCTCCTGGTGTCTGGTGGGGCGGGGCACAATTCACTCCTTCGGCCCCTACACAACAGTGGTAGCTTCGTCTCAGGACCACCGGGTGGGTCCAACTCTGCCCTCTCATGAGGCAAAGCAGCGGCCTTTGTTCCCTCTCCAATGGCCCACCTAGCCCCCAGCCAACTTGCCTCACCAGGATCTGCGCTTCCAAGCCTGGCCCCAACCGCCCCACCTGCCCCAGACGGCCTGGCCAGTTGAGTTCTCTCAGAAGGCCACCAGCCCGCAGTCCAATCCTGGCAGCGCCCGCGAGCCTGCGCACAAGAGCCTCGCCCTTTGCAGACACCCTTTGCTGGCCGGACCAGAGCCTACAGCGCTGCCCCCTGCTGCCCCCGGCAGGCACTGCAATGGTCGCTGAGGACCAGCAGTAGATTCTTTGTGGGCGGGGGCCGGGGAGTGCACCACTCTGTACATGACCCCCTCCTAAGCCAGGCTCCTAATGCCAGCAACTTCTGACCCATGCCTACATCCTGAACCACTGAACATTGTGTTCTCTAGGAATGGTCACATCGTTCATAGCTGCCATAAGGCCAATACTGAGTCACAGAGGGGCTGGGTTTGGAGTCAGTTTATAGTGTGCCAGAGGGGTATATGTAGAGAGCACACTTTGGACAAAATAGATTTTGGCAGAAGGAGTCCCTAACCTGTGCCAGAATGTGAGGTCAGGTGGCTACTAGGCCAGTTGAGTGTTTCAGCTAGGGTGGTCAGTGTAGGGGAACTTCAGAGTGTAAACATCCCTCAAGACTTGAAGCCAGAATCTTTTTATCTTGGTAAGCACACCTGTCTTCATTTCATCCTGACCAGAGCCACTCTGACAGATCCTTTAGCCTTGAAGGCATAACTAGATTTGCCTTACTTAGCCCACAACCCTCAGTGTTGGTCCAAGGACAGAACCATATCCTTGAGATGAACTGAGTCTGAAAGAAAACAGTTCACCCCTGTCCAGACCTGTAGGGATCAGCTTCCTGTTCTGTGAGTTACCGAAGGTGGATGCTTTTCTCTCCATCAGAGGCCTCACCTTCCCTGGCAGTCAAGGTACCCTCCAAGTGAGTGGTACAAGTGCCAGGGTAGGATCCCTCATAAAGGTGGGCCCCATATTAGATGTGTCTTTTGTTTCTCATAATGTCTGATGTCAGAACTGCACATGGTAACCAATTCACAAACATGAGCAGCATGACTGAATCCAAACATTATATATATTATTGTATGCCTACATAGATGGCTGTTCTGGGGACAAACAGAGGGAAGATTTCCCAACCAAAGCATCAGGAAATCCCTGAATGGAGATGAAACACTTTCTGGGAGTGGACCCTGAAGTCTTATCCCACTCCTCCTAACTTCCAGCTAAACCACACAATACTCCTAGAAACCACTGACCCAGAAGATTCTTTTTTGGCTGCTTCTTTTTTTAGTAGTGAAATCTTCAAAGAGCTATAAAGTTGAGTGCTTTCTTAAGGTGTCTACCTCTTTTAAAATAATATATATTTTATTGATTATTCTCTTACAGTTGTCCCAATTTTTCCCCCTTTGCCTCCCTCCCCCTGGTACCCCTTTCCCTCCAACAATCCCCTCCCCTAGTTCATGTCCATGGGTCATGCATATAAGTCCTTTGGCTATTCCATTTCCTATACTGTTCTTAACATCCTCCTGTCTATTTTGTACCTACCAATTTGTAATTCTTAATTCCTATACCTCTTCCCCCTTTCTCCTACTTCCCTGTCCCATCTGATAACCCTCCAAATGATCTCCATGCCTATGATTCTGTTCCTGTTCTGCCTGTTTGCTTAATTTGTTTTTTAGATTCAGCTGTTGATAGTTGTGAATTTGTTGCTGGTTTCTACTACTCTGGAGAGCATTTCAAATCCTTGTGTCTTGCTAATTACTGATAGTGCAAGAGCCTTGCAGGCCTGGACTTAGTCCCTGCTCTGCTACTGAATAGCTGTTGACCTTGGGCAAGTTTCTTCCCAACTTTTGCCTTTGTTTCTCTCTCTCTCTTTTTTTAAAGAGGACATAGGGTTATGAGTCAAAAGATGAGGCAAAGGATGGAAGAATCCAGCACATGTCTGGCATTAAATGCTGCTTCCCTTTCCCAAGAGGGAAAGCCACAAATTTCCCTAGGGATGTGGCTCTCCCATGGTTTCTGTCCTCACTGTTCCTATCTTTCACTGTCTGTTTCTCTCCCAGCAGAGGATCCGCCACAGTCATGGTCTCTGTTCTGTTGTGGATAAGGCTGGATACCCTTGACAAATCAGGCCAGATGTATTCACACATCAGACAGTTGCTCCTAAGCACAATCCAGAAGATCAGGTTGCTGATGTTTCCTTTCTTCTTGACTCCAGGACTCAGTCTCACAACACTTTCTACTGCACAGTCCTCAGTCCAGGCCTGGTCCCATTCTGACCCTCCATGCCTTTCCATTCTCATGTATTACCACTTGGTCTGTGCCAAGCCCTGTGCTTTACAGCAAGAATACAAATTTCACCATCTTATTGCATCTTATTAGCCAGACTGAATAGGGTGCATATAGAAGACAACTTCTTTTCTTTTTTTCCAATGCCAATCAAACTGAAAGCCTAGATGCATTCCCCACCCCCTGGACCCTAGCGTATAAAATCTTGGACAGGCCCATAACTTTGAACACCCAGAATAGCCTCATTTCACTGCAAGACTCCCTCTGACTTCTTATCTAGGTGATAGGTTCTCTCTACATCAAGGCCAGGACTGCTGTGGGTTGGAAACAGGCTTGTGAAATTAAAGATTTCTATCACTTTTAACACAGCTTCACACACTCCAGATGCGGCATCTGATACCTCTGCAGTTAGAATCTACTGATAAGCCTTCTGGGCTCAGCAGATATTTTGTGTTGGCAGTTGTCCTAGGAGAGAATCTTGTGGTTTCCTAAGAATTCCCCTGCAAAATGTGCCCAAGTACAACTCCACCACCTGGGTGATGTTGCCTCTCTCCAGCTGTGTGTAATGCCCTCCCTCTGCTCTTGCCTTCTGTGGGCTCACTCGGGGGATGAATGTGTTTTATATGGTTTGTGCCATAAATAAAGATGCTGGACAAATGGGTAAGTAGAGGCCAAAATGCAGACTTGGTTTTGTGTCCCAAATGAGGGGATTCTCAAAGGGAGGAAAGGCCACCCCCTTCATGTAGTTCATCAGCCATAGGAGATGCTTTTTTCATGAGTCTCACCAGTGCGCCCTCTGTATGAGCTGAGGGTCTGGCTCTCTCTTTGTTTGGAGCCATATCACTCCTGCTCATTTTGCAGAGGCTCAAGGCTGTGCCTTGCCTGTAGGTCTACTTGGCTGTAATAAGGGCTTGCATGTCACTCCCCGCGACCAAATATGTTGCCTGTTCACTCCTGGGGCCTGTCCTCTTTCTCTTTGCTCTCCCACAAGGCATGTTGTTTGAGCCATCACCTTTCACCTTTAGATTGATCAGGTGTGGGTCAGACACTAAACCCTTGTGTCCCCTCAAATTTCAGGAGACACATATAAGCTTTATAAATTATTCCCTTAAATTCCCTCTCAGAAAGGCAGAGGTGAAGGAAAGCACCACTCTATCTCAGAAACAGGTATGAAATGGGAAATGGCATAGTGTTCCAATAACTTTTCAGAGCAATTGTTCATTCCTGACTTCCTAGCCCTCTAAATCCTCATAGGCTATGGATGGATGATCACCAGTGCTACTGGCTTGCTGGAGGAAGTGACTCTTAAAGCATGAGTAGGTGCTGATTGAATGAAGAAGGAGAGTGTGCCACATGGCATGAGAGAGCATGGCATATTCTTGGAGCTCCATGTGTTTGCACAAGAAAGAGAGTTTCAGGGCTGGCCAAAGAGATGGAACTGAAATGTGAAGAACTGGGTTGTACCAGATTCCTGGAGTGTTTTGCATATTGTACTAAGAAATTTGAATACTATCCTATAGGATTAGCCATCAAAGAATATTTAAAAAGATAGCACATGTTTTTATTCCCTCTTTGCATGCTTTCTTTAGATGCAGTATGGAAAGTTATGGTGAAAGTGGAGACTTTTTATGTGAGCTAAGAACATTAATAAGCAATATTCAGAGAATCTTCCAATTGGAGTAAAAGAATTTATGACTTTTTTCTTATTTATCGAAGTCTTTCTAATAGTCTTGATAGCCATTCATTCTCCTTGGTTTGCCAAGTTCTTAGAAAGGCATCATTATTGAGAGAGAAAGGCATGGGCTTTATTCCAGAGTGACCTGGGTTTTATTTTGGGACCACTAATTTCTTGTGATATCAGACAAATATTGAATCTCTCTAGATCTCAGTTTCTTTATATATAAAAACTACACTAAAAATTTATGATTCCAAATAAACTATTGGTTGACCAAAAAGTTCATTTAGTTTTTCCATGTGATGGTTCTAATATTTTTTAGTTGTCTTTAATTTCATTCAAAACAATTTTGTTAGATTGTATCATGATACTGTCATATTAGCATGCACTTATAAAAACTTATCAAAATTGGTAAATTTTTGTTCAGCCATTTTAATATTAAAGATGGTAGAAATACATAACATTTTTGGCCTATTATGCTTTATTATTTCAAGAAAGATAAAAACACAACGGAAACACACAAAAAAGTTTGTGCAGTGTATGGGGAAGGGGCTGTGACTGATCAAATGTGTCAAAAGTGATTTGCAAAGTTTCTTGGTACAATTGACATTTTGCCCAAATAATTCTTTGCTGTGGGGCTGTCTTATGCATTGGAAGATGTTTAGCAGCAACCCTGGCCTCAACCCACAAGAAGCCAATAGTGAGAGAGAGACAACATACTCAAAATATCTAAATCATTAAAGTTATTGATGAAAATGAAAATTGTGTCTTTTATTTTATGGAAAAAACTTAAATGGACGTTTTGGCCAACCCAATAGAGATTATGCTGCTATAATAAACAAAGTCCAAACCTTAGGCACATATAGCAATAGAAGTTTGACACATATCTTGTTCTCAATATACATCCAATGTAGTTCAGCAGGAAACTCTGCTCCATGGTCCATGACTTCAACACACAGGCAGATAAAGTACTCATCATCTCACACATTGTGATCACTGTGGCTCATGGAAAGAGAGCTTTGGAGGGTCACACACTATATGTTACAGACTGGGTGTGTCATTCATTACTTTTGTTCACAAGTCTTTGGTCAGAACAAGTAATACAACCCCACTCCACCACCAAGGCACCCTGTATGATACCAAAAATACCTCCCCCACAAGGCTATAGTGGGAGTTAAATGTGGTTAAAAACACAAAGTGCTTGATACAGAGCTAGTAACCAAGCAGGTTCTGACAAAGCTTTTCTATGAAGAGCAGCCTCACTCACAGATGTAGTGAAGACTTCCAGCTTCTCACTAAGTATGTTAGCAAAAGTATTGTATTTTCAATTGCACAGGTAAATGTTGAGCCTTCCATTTCAAAATGATGAAAGGAAATTTGGAAATTCCAGTGAAGGAAATCCTGGCTGAGGAACAGAAATAATAATAATAATAATAATAATAATAATAATAATAATAATGATCATGGTGATTATGATTGGCAAATGTCCCTATCTTCAAGTCGTAGACAAAGAGGGCTCTCAAAGACAGAATTTGGGGAAAAGCAGTTGAGTATCCCTTGTGTAATTTGGAAGGCTTTTGACTTCAAGTCAGACTGGCTTAACCATGAACAGATTTATTGCCATGAAAAATCCAAGTCCCACTGCAGGGCAGAGTCCCAGGTTGGTTGATTCGGCAGCTCAATTATGTCAAGAAGGACCAAGATTCTTTCTATCTTTTTACTCTTTCATTCACCATGTTGATTTCATTTGGAACACCTTAGGACTATTTTGTCTTGAGTTCATGGAAAGCTTGTCAGAAGCTATCTACTGGGGTAGAGAAATAATTGCTTTCTGGAAACCTTCTCTAAAGATGCATGGGGTCCCTGTCTCTAACATTCCTTGCAAAATATCTGCTTATATTTCATTGGCTTAAATTTAATCTTTAGTTCCATCACTAGCAAAAGGAGCCACAAGCAGGAAGAAGGAAAGGATGCTGAATAGACAACTAATAATCTACTCTGTACCCTTGAAAATAAGCAGGCCAGTTTTAGCAAATGATTTGGATAGGGTTCAACTGCTGATCTTTAACAGTGTCTTATCACAAGATGAAATGACTTGGTACGGCGTACCTATCAGCTAACAGAGTCTAATGGCGAAGCAGAGGGGACACCGCATCCCTCCCTCATTTATCAGCCATGAGATGTGTCCATTCATACTCATCTGTTAACTTTCCTTCAGCTGCACACTTTCTGTGTTAGATTTCATAACACAGGCATCTTTAGGGTCTGTTCTACAGAATCTCTTGTAGATGCAGCCACATTATAGCATTGCTTTCAGGCCTCAGTAACTGCACCCTTTGCAATGGATTTCAAGATGATCCCACCTTAGTGAAAATATCCCATATGGGGTGCCTCATATCCAGAGATACTGGAAATTCAAATTCCTTCACAGTCCCCATTTCATTTGACGCACCCACCATTCCTTTTACTTTGGAATCAGCAATGGTCTCCCAAGTGGTCAAATGACTTCTCATCTCCCTCACACCAATCCTTCCTCCATCCCACAAACCAAACTAATTTTTGTGATAAGAGTTCTGATTATAGCAGATACCTGCTGAAAGACCAAGCTTAGTTCACCAACTGTCCCCAACCCAATCTTTTTGCTCTTTCCTGTCTCTCAATGCCCTGCTCCCTCTGTCTATATGCTGCATCTTGGTTGCCTCCTCCTATGCCTATCAATGCTCATACCACTCCTCTCAAATAATGCATTGTTGTTTATTCAAGGTCCTACTCTCAGGCAAGAGCCATGCTTTCTTCTGGGAAAAAAATTACCTGTTTCCTATATAACATTTATTTCTACACCATCATTACAACATTCTTTCTATTGATTATAGTAATGCATTTGTATTTTACCTCCTTCACAGAACACAAGCTCTTGGAGGGGGCTAATCACCATTTATGTTCATGTCCATCCCCTGAGCCTTGCCCAGAGTCTGCTATATAGTAAGTGCTCAATGAATGTGTCAAACTAAAAATGGGACAGAGACATGTAAAGCTGTTCCAGTTGTCTTCCTGTTTATTTTTCTCCAGGATTGCTTGACTCTAAAGTTGAGTTCTTTATTCTGCAACAGAGATTCGGGCAGCTGAAGGAAAGAAATATAATTTATTTAAAAAAATACTACAAGTGGCTCTGGCTGGTGTGGCTCAGTGGATTGAGTGCCAGCCTGCGAACCAAAGTGTCATTGGTTCAATTCCCGATGTAGAGCACATGACTGGGTTGTGGGCAAGCTCCCCAGTAGGGGCCACATGAGAGCCAAGCACAGACTGATGTTTCTCTCCCTCTCTTTCTTCCTCCCTCACCCTCTCTAAAAATAAATAAATAAAAAGATCTTTTAAAAAAATAGTACAAGTGTCATGATGATGTCACTGACTATGTAAATGGGCAATTGGGGAATAATGTGCACTTCACACACAGTGTACGCTGAACACTCTCACTCTTGCTCTGGTCTCACTCTTGATTTGTAACTTTCTGTAGAACCTGCACTGCCAGTATGTGGAGCAGCCATGGCATGTTTACATCAGCTTTGGGAAGGCCACTTTTTTTCTGATTGATGTTCAAATACATTTGTCTCCATTTTTCTACCACCACTTTCGCCTACCCTACCCACCCCCATCTCCCACTCTTAATCCTACCCCTGGCTTTGTCCATGGGTCCTTTATACATGTACATTTACAAGCCTTTCCCTTCTTCCCCATGTTATTTACCACCCCCTTCCATTCTGGCTACCATCAGTTTCTTCTTTATTTCAATGTCTCTGGTTACATTTTGCTTGGTTGTTTTGTTAATTAGGTTGCACTTATATGTGAGATCATAAGGTATTTGTCTTTCATTACGTGGTTTACCTCACTTAACATCATGCTCTCCAGTTCCATCCATGTTGTCACAAAGGGTACGAGCTCCTTTGTCTCTGCTGCATAGAATTCCATTGTGTAGCAGAAAGAAAGAAGGAGTTCCGACCCTTTGCAACAGCATGGATGGAGCTGGAAAGCATTATGCTAAGCTAAATAAGCCAGGCAGTGAAAGACAAATACCATATGATCTCACCTTTAACAGGAACCTGAACAACAAAACAAAGAAACAAACAACATATAGCCAAAGACGCTGAAATAGAGGACAGGCTGACAGTGACCAGAGGGGAGAGGGGAGGGAATTTCAGGGGAAAATGGGACGGGTTTACAGGAACAAATATAAAGAACACATAGACAAAAACTAATGGGGTTGGACATGGGAGGGAGGAGGGGAGGGATGGGTGAGTAGGTGGGCCAGAATGGGAGTAAAGGACAGAAAACTGTACTTGAACAATCATTGAAAAAAGATTTTAAAGAAATTCCATTGTGTAAATGTACCATAGTTTTTTGATCCATTCATTTACTCATGGGCACCTAGATTGCTTCCAGCACTTGGCTATTGTAAATTGTGCTGCTATGAACATTGGGGTATATAGGTTCTTTTGGATTGATGTTTCAGGGTTCTTAGGATATAATTCCAGCAGTGGAAAAACTGGATCAAAAGGCAATTCCATTTTTAGTTTCTTGAGGAAAATTCATACTGTTTTCTAAGTGGCTGCACCAGTCTGCATTCCCACCAACAGTGTACTAGGTGTCCATTTTCTCCACAATCTTGCCAGTACTTCCTATTTGTTTATTTGTTTATAATGGCCATTCTGACCAGTGTGAAAGTGGTATCTCATTGTGTTTTAAATTTGCATCTCTCTGATGGCTAGTGATGCTGAGCATCATTTCATATGTCACTGGACCTTCTGTATGTCCTCCTTGGAGAAGTGTCTGTTCAAGTCTGTTGCCCATTTTTTAATTGGTATTAAATTAAATTAATATTGTATCATTTGATATATTTCCCCTATTATCTCATTCATAGTGTATTCCTAATATACTGTCCTCCATTTGTGTTCCATTAGTACAATACTCTCTATTCCTGAGTACAAGGCTCAATACTCTCTATTCTTGTTATCTAGATTTCAGACATTCTGTCATATGACTGTTGCTCTAATATTACTGTAAATAATAGCCATTACATACAATTGTTAATAATTCATGACACCCATTCCAGATCTTAGCCCACTTCACAGTTTCCTGAACTCTATTACTGTAGTGGTTAACCCTCTTTTCTCACACACTTCACATATTTACTACTCTTTACTCTCACCATACCTCAGATCCTGACTTCCCAAATCCTCAATGCTTTCTAGAGTCAACTCACAAACCTATCCTTCCCAACAACAGTCTTATCATCTTTAAATCCTTTCTAAAAAGTGGCTAGTGGGGTGGAAGATCACAATTAACAATATACAAAGTCAAAAGATCTCCTATCTCCTCTATACTGACTGCTACTGTAAATATCAAATAGTACTCTCTTGCTGTCTTAAACCATATTGCCTTACCCCTCCAACTGATCACAAAAAAGAGTAAGTAGAAACTGTGAACACCTGGATACCCGACAGAGATTGCACCACAGAATCTCACAGGTATTCTACCACAGAAGTTCATACCATAAACCTAGGGAGCCAGAACAGATCAATTTAAGAACCCGAGGCTAGCAAGAAGAGTCTCATGAACAATGAGACGACAAAGAAACAATCCCCAAATGAAGGGAAAGGAGGAAGCCTCAGAAAGAATGCTAATTGAAATAGAGGCAACTTACTATCAGATTCCGAGTTCAAAGCAATGATTACCAGGAATTTCCACGTACTCTCAATGAGTTCCCAGAAACTACAGGGAAGCTACAATGAACTCGTTGCAAATTATATCAACCTAAAAAAGGAAATAGAAACTATCAACAAGGGCCAAGAGAAAATGAAGAATACAATTTCTGAACAGAAGAACACAGTAGAAGGAATGATAAACAGGATCGATGAAGCAGAAGATCAGATCAGCGAGCTGGAGGACAAAGTAGAAAAAAGCACCCAGAAAGAGCAAGAACAGGAAAAGAGGCTCAGAAAGAATGAAGAGGGATTAAGAGAAATGCAAGACAATATGAAACGTAATAATATCCATATATAGAGATACCTGAAGAAGAAGAAGAAGAAGAAGAGCAAGGGATAGAAAACCTCTTTGAAAAAGTAATGATGGAAAACGTTCCTAATTTGGTGAAAGAAAAAGGCACACAAATCCAGGAAACACAGACAGTCCCAATCAAGAGGAACCCAAAGAGGCCCACCTCCAGACACATCATAATTAAAATGGCAAAATTTCAAGACAAAGAGAGAATCCTAAAGGCAGCAAGGGAGAAAGAGTAAGTGCTGTACAAGAGAGCCCCAATAAGGCTAGCAGCTGACTTCTCAACAGAAACGCTCCAAGCCAGAAAAGAATGGCAAAAAATATTCCAAGTAATGACAACCAGAGACCTGCAACCAAGGCTCCTTTACCCAGCAAGGCTCTCACTCAAGATAGAAGGCCAAATAAGAAGCTTCCCAGACAAAAGAGGTCTAAAAGAGTGCACCTCCACCAAGCCAGCTCTGCAAGAGATGCTAAAGGGACTGCTTTAAGGAAAGGAAGGAAAAAAGACAGGGAAGCACAGGTACCTAAATGGCAATGAATAAGTACCTATCAATAATAACCTTAAACATAAATGGATTAAATGCTCCAATTAAAAGACATAGAGTAGCTAATTGGATAAGAAAGCATGACCCACACATATGCTGCCTACAAGAGACCCGCCTCAGGAGCAAAGACCTACACAGACTGAAAGTGAAGGGATGGAAACAAATTT
>JAPYXV010004228.1:0-11559 GCA_028533065.1 Trachops cirrhosus
TTTCATGACTTGGAATACTTCTTTCCAGCCCCTTCTTGCCTGCAAGGTCTCTTTTGAGAAATCAGCTGACAGTCTGATGGGAACTCCTTTGTAGGTAATTGTCTCCTTTTCTCTTGCTGCTTCTAAGATTCTCTCCTTATTTTTAATCTTGGCTAATGTAATTATGATGTGCCTTGGTGTGTTCCTCCTTGGGTCCAACTTCTTTGGGACTCTCTGAGCTTCCTGGACTTCCTGGAAGTCTATTTCCTTTGCCAGATTGGGGAAGTTCTCCTTTATTATTTGTTCCAATAACTTTTCCACTTGTTGCTCTTCCTCTTCCCCTTCTGGTACCCCTATAATTCGGATGTTGGAACGTTTAAAGATGTCCTGGAGGTTCCTAAACCTCTCCTCATTTTTTTGAATTCTTGTTTCTTCATTCTTTTCTGGATGTTTCTTCCTTCCTTCTGGTCTACAGTATTGATTTGAGTCCCAGTTTCCTTCCCTTCACTATTGGTTCCCTGTACATTTTCCTTTATTTTACTTAGTATAGCCTTCATTTTTTTCATCTAATTTGTGGCCAAATTCAACCAATTCTGTGCGCATCCTGATCCACCAGTGTTTTGAACTGTGCATCCGATATGTTGGCGATCTCTTAGTCACTTAGTTGTATTTTTTCTGGAGCTTTGATTTGTTGTTTCATTTGGGCCATTTTTTTCCCTCAGCACACCTGTTACATAGTAAGGGGCGGAGCCTTAGGTGTTTACCATGACAGGGCAACCCACTTTGCTGTATTGTGATGCTGTATGTGGGGGAGGAATCTGAGAGGAAACAATGGCACTTGCTCTCTCTCTGCCGAATTTCAGTCACTTTCCCCGCTACCCACAATCAAATTGGGCCCTTCTGATGCAGATTCCCTGGTACGTGGGCATGTGTACATTCTAACACCCTGTGGGTCTCTCCAGTGAACTCTCTGATGAGGCTGGGGGTTTCTCCTGCTGCTGCCTCAACCCCCACAGGTGTTTTCAGTTGGTAGTTTGAGGCTTTATTTCCTGGTGCTGGGACCCTGGGTTGCATGGTCTGTTTTGCTCCGCAGCTGTTCCTCCCAGCTTATCTGCATGAATGTGGTGCCACCCGATCTGCCAGCCGCCACCTCACCAGGTCCACCAGCTGCAGCCTTGCCAAGAGTCCTCTCCACCCAGCTGCACATCTCCACTCCACCTACTAGTCTGGATGAATGTGTCTCCAACTCCTTGGTTGTCGGACTTCCATCCAGTTCAGTTTTCTGTCAGTTCTGGTTGTTTTTTGTTTTTAAATTGTTGTTGTCCTTATTTAGGTTGTGCAAGGAGGCACAGTGTGTCTACCTATGCTTCATCTTGGCCAGAAGTCCTCTAGAGGATCTTTTTTAGTAAGCCAATTTCAGGTGAATTCTTGGGCTAACATATGTATTTTAGTTCCTGAATATGAGGTAATAATGATAGTATACTTTGCAATTGTTTTGGGCTTTTTAGAAACTGATTTGAGTAGTAGGTTTTTTTTTCTTTATTTGCCAGGGCTGGTATTATTTTTCTTTGTTGATGAGAAAATAGTTTAGGAGGGTTTAAGTGACTTGTCAAAGATAATTTGGGAAAACTTCTGATTGGCAGATATCTTCCTCCTTCCCTCTCTTCCTTTCTTTAGTCTTTGTTTCTTTTTTTATGTCATAATTTACATAAAGTGCTTATATTTTAAATTTTCAGCTGAATGAATTTATGTCATGTATTTATGTCATATGTACTCCTACTAAATATTTTCTTTCACCTCAACTCCCACAAAGGTTATCATTATGATATCTATTACTACAGATTAGTTTTACATGATTTTGAATTTTATGTAAGTGGAAACATATACAGAATGAAGTTTATGTGTTTGAGTTCTCTTGCCCAGTATTGTCATTGCCCAACATGAATTAAAGAATCATTCATGTTGCATTTAGCAGTAATCTTTTAATTGCTATGTAGTATCTGTTAAATTAATAACCATTGTTTTTATTGCTGTATAGTAATCTATTAAATATCCATTCACTATTGATGGATATTTGGGTTACTTCTAAGTTTTGGCTATTGTGAATAATTTTGCTATGAACATTGTTATGTATATCTTTTGGTAAATAGTCTGGAACACTTAATTCTAGAAGTGTTTATTATTGATTATAATTCTAAAGGTGATAATTATTGGTTATTATCAGTATAAATTTTTTGGCCAAACTTGTAATTATTGAACTATATCTATTAGGACCCCATTCATTTGGTATTAGTGTAAGATAGGACGTTGGTTTGTGTTTGTTTTTTATTCATTCATTGAAGAAATATTGAGTGTGTACTAGGTACAGTGCACTGTGTGAAAGCATAACACTGAACAAGATGTGCATGACTCCTACCTTCCTAGGGCTGCCTATGTCCTGGGGAGGACAGCATTAGACAAGTTATTACATACTTTTGATTATTTTAGTACACTTGTGGCAGTGCTTGAACAGGTACTTTGAGAGTATACAAGGAATAAAATCAGTTTTTTAAAAATTTTCATTTGTTTTTTAGAGGGAGAGAGGAAGGGAGGGAGAGAGACAGACAGACACATCAGTTTTTCTACTTATTTATGCATTCATTGTTTCATTCTTTTTTAAAAAAAATTTAATTCAGTTATTTATATTTTGAAAGAAAATGGATTATCATATCTCAGAGTATTTTTTATTGTTGTTCAACTACAGTTGTTTGCATTTCCACCCCCACTCCCTCCACCCCCCACCCCAACCATCCCCACCTCCCTCCCCTGATCCCATCCCCCCTTGGTTTTGTCCATGTGTCCTTTATAGTTGTTCCTGAAAACCCTTCCCCCTTTTCCCCCCATTATCCCCTCCCACCTCCCCTCTGGTTAGTGTTACTTTGTTCTTAACTTCAATGTTTCTGGTTATATTTTGCTTCTTTGTATGTGCCCTGACTAGGAATTGAACCTGCAGCCTTGGTGCATCTTGGTGTATTGGTATGACACTCTTAACTAACTGAGCTATCCCACCAGGGCCAGTGGAATCTTATTCGCTTTTTGTTTTTGTTTTTAAAGACATATGTATATGACACAGGAAATTTGTAGTGTTACACAGGAAATTCTGTAGTTTTACACAGGAAATTCTGTAGTGTTACACAGAAATCTGTATCTTAGGAGTGAGAGGTGGTAAGAGTGACTTTTTATTTTATGCTGTTCTATACTGACTGGATATATTATGATAAATAGGTACAAAGCTTCTTATGTAAATTCGGATCAATAAATACTATGTTCACAAATGTTAATAAGGTTTCATGCTACTTGTCAAGTCATATTTCTAGTTTATAACTATACTTCATAGTCTTTAGGCATCTTTAAGATGATCTTACAGGCATCTTTCTTGGGAGTTCTGAGCATAGGAGTCAGGGACATCAGGGACAGAGGCCATGTGTGAAAGGCCAGGCTCAAGGGAAGTTACAGAGATGTTCTTTCTTACTTGTTCCTTGTGACTTTGTGTTTGGAAGGTGTAATATTTGATCACCATAAATACTATCTCATCAGTTTGGTGGTTCTTGATAATGTCCTATAAAACAGACTATTTCTTTACCTTTCAATTATTGTTCATATTGTCTTTGTTTGAAATCTTGTGAGATTTCAGGATTTCCTATTAGTAATTACAGCTATTTCAAAGAGTACTTTTCAAATTTTATAATGTCTGAATAGAATAGGAAATTCCAGCAAAAAGAAAAATAATAAAGCAAGAAAAGATTTAGTGTTAGTATTGAACAATATGGAGGATAATAGTGCATTTATATACAATTATCATGGAAATCAGTTTAAGGGAAGGGATAATATGAAATCTGGGGGTTTCTGTATTTTGTCTTTGTTTAAAAAACAATACCTTGCAAGGCAGAAAACAAAAAGGAATTCACTTGGAGAAAATATGCAGGGGTGGGGCAAAAGTAGGTTTACAGTTCGTGTGGAAAATAATATACTCACTAAAAAAATAATAATATGAGAATAAATTCTGTTTTGATACTCACACTATAAACCTACTTTAACCCTACCCTGTATTTTAAAATTTTAGATTCTACTTTTTTTCCTTCTAAAGCCAAGTGACAAAATAGAAAAACATAAGATCAAGCGCAGTGAATATTTATTTATTCATTTAGCAAGCACCTATATTTATTTTTTAAGAATTCTTTTCTTATTTTTTAAAATATTTTACTTATTTATTTTTAGAGAGAGGGGAAGGGAAGGAGAAGAGAGGGTGAGAAACATCAATGTATGGTTGCCTCTCTCCTGCCCTCTACTGGGGACCTGGCCTGCAGCCCAGGCATGTGCCCTGACTTGGAATAGAACCGGCAGCCCTTTGGTTCACAGGCCTGAGTTCAATCCACTGAGCCATACCAGCTAGGGCCAAACAAGTATGTTTAAAGTGTTGTTATTTACCAGGAACTGTGCTTAAGTGCTCAAATTAAAAAAAGACTCCTCTTTTGCTTTCTGGCCTAATGGGGATGACTGTTGTGTGTGTGCATACACACTCAAAAGACAAGAATAGAATTTATGTGTGGCACTGTGAAAGGGATTAATTCCATCTAGAGAAAATCAGAATACAATAGTGGATGCAGCAGCAAATGATTGTTAAATGTTATGTGACAGGTACCATGGAAAACCCATGCATTAACTAATGAAATTATCTCCACACCCCAGGGGATTTGTCCCTGTTATCCCCATTTTATAGGTAGGATGCTCATTCAAGGTTACATGGCTTATAAGTGGGTAAGTGAGGCTAGTTTAGAGCCTTTGTCCTTAAACATTGTTATACTGCTGGCTTTTCTTCATGATGGAGGTGTTAACATTTGATTTAAGACTTGCAGCAGCAGGTGAGTCAATTCAAAAGGAGGGGAGAATGGGAAAAACTTTTCGGTAAGTAGTTGGAGATAGAGGTCTGGTTTTTAGATGAAAGTAACTGTTGGTATGGGCAATTTAAGGTTACTGGTGAGTAGACATTTTGTAATTTTATTAAGTGATCATCCTGATAAATCTCATACCCATCTGATACCATACATAGTTAATAGAATATTATTGACTATATATTCCCTGTGCTGTACTTTTACATCCCCATGACTATTCAGTGACAACCAATTTGTAATAATGTCTATCACTGGAGTGTACACCTGAAACTAACATAATATATGTCAACTGTAATTAAAAATAAAAAATGATAAAAAGAAATACAAAATAAAAAAAACATAAGGTCACTGGTGATCCTAGCATTTGCCATGTTAAGTTGGGTGGTGAGATACAAGAGGTTAAAAAGTTGGTGGTAATTCTTTCAAGAAACTTAAATGTATTGGGAGGAAGAAAGATGCAGAGATTGGTACAAGGTTTAGGGATAGTTTAAAGATGGGTAATAATTGAGTATATTTAGAGGCCGAGGAAAGGAAACCAATCAAACACGGATTGAAGATATAGGAGAGGGGTCTGATTGATGAATCATTAAATGGGAGGAATGTGATACAGACCTTGCTGGGGCATTAGGTCTTAGACAGGAAGGAGTCAACCTATCTCGTAGGTCAGAGAGAGGTACCTAACAGTGGCTGCAACTGAAGTTCAGCTTGGGGAATAAGGTGTTGATAGCTGAGTGAATCTCTTTCTGATGATCCCTATGTTTTCTCATACTGCTGAGAGAGAGGGCAGAGAGTAAGACAGGAGGATAGTGGTGAATATATGACAGTGACTCTGGGGAATGGCAGAACAAACCAGAATTGCTTGATGGCTTTACATGGTTGTATGATTTTCTGCAGTAGTAGCAAATTACCTTTGTGTAGTACTAGAAATGGTCACTGGTTGGATTAATTGAAGGCTGATTATTTTCTTAAAAAATATTGGTGAAGGGATTGACTAAAGAACATGTATGCACAACTGTGGACATGACAACCATATGGTGATTGCTTGGGGGTGGGGAGAGGATGGAGCTGGGTGGAGGTAGGGCAGGGGAGAAAGAGAAGGAACAACTGTAACAGCATAAACAATAAAAATAAACTAAAAAATTGAACAATTTACACATGAGTTTAATAGGACAATGTAAGTGAAAGAGGAGATACAGTTTACCTTAATTCAGGGAAATAATTCAATCATTTACCGGTGCTGCCTTCACTATGTACTGTTGAGAGTAATTTCTGGAATTGTATTTGGATTGCCTCATAGTATATAGTAGGAGAGAGTACAGCTTCAGAACCAGCATCTTTTATATGCTTATTTATAATGTGAATTCTGAAGCTACAAATAACAGTGAAAAGTCCATATTTGAAATGTGTCATGTATTTCAAAATAGTATGGTAAATGGACACAGAAAAGGAAGACTTATAGTGAACCAAGAAACTCTTGTGTTGAGGCAAAGTTGTTATAAATGGAAGAAGCAAGAATACCCTAGATTGTCTTTTTGTTGATGATATGTAGAAACCTTGCTTAGTATGTCTCTCAACAAGAAAGATGGAATTACTCTTTCACCAAGGATTAGTACCTGATGACTTTATTGGAAAAAGTACACATTTTTTCCCATTATGGAAGATTGTTTTAGAACTAAAAATTCACTCTTATTTTGGTCATTAATTTCTGCTAATGTTTTGAGTTTTCAGGCAAATTATGTTATGGGATATATTGTGCTTTTGGGCAACTATGTTCACTACTTCCTAGGTAAAATCTATAATAATCTTTTCTTGATAACTGTGTTTTTGTATTTAAATGCCTGGATTTTTTTTGCAGTGTTAGGTTTTTAACCAATTTTGTTTAAATTAAAACAGAGCATTGTGTATATTAGGTTTTGTGAATTTATAGAACATCCACGAATCTCTCCTTTCTTTCCTTCCTCTTTTTTAAAATTTAAACAATTTATTAGTTCAGTAAAAATAAACCCATTAGGATAACGTGTTTTAAGAAAAATAATATTTTCCAAAAAAAAAAAACTAGTGAGAGGCTACCATTGTTTTAGTTTTACAAATCTCTTGAAGACATCTGAATTCTGTTATATCTGCTTCTGTATTCCATTAATTGTGATACGTTGTTTGATTTATTTTATTTACTGATTATAGAGAGAGGAAGGGAGAGAGAAAGAGAGAGACAGAAAAATATTGATTTGTTGTTCCACTAATTTATATATTCATTGGCTGTATTTTGTATGTGCCCTGCCTGGGGGTTGAACTTGCTACCTTGGCATATTGGGGATGATATTCTAATCAACTGAGCTACCAGCTAGGGCATGTTGTGATATATTGTTTTATTTTCTTCTAATATTTTCAATTTTTTAAATTATATATTATCAATTATGCTATTACAATTGTCCCAATTTTTGTCCCCCTCCACCCAGCAACCCCCACTCCCTCAGGCAATCCCCACACCATGTTCTTTGTCCATGGGTCATGCATATAAGTTCTGTGGCTAATTCTTTTCCTATTATTGTATTTTACATCCACTATTCTGTAACTATCTATTTGAACTTCTTAATCCCCTCACCTCTTCACCCATTTCCCAACACCTCTCTCCCATCTGGGAATCATCAAATGTTCTCCGTATCCATGATTCTCTCTCTGTTCTTCTTGTTTGTTTTGTTTGTTGTTTGGATTCAGTTGTTGACATGTATTTATCTCCATTTTATTGTTCATAGTTTTTATATTCTTTTTTTTGAATAAGTTCCTTTAACATTTCATAAATAATGGTATGGTGATAATGAATTCCTTCAGCTTTTTCTTGTCTGAGGAGCTCTTTATCTGCCCTTTGATTCTAAATGATAGTTTTTCTGGGTAGAGCAATCTTGGCTGTAGGTCCCTGATTTTCATGACTTGGGATATTTCTTGCCCATCCCTTCTACCTTGCAAAGTTTCTTTTGAGAAATCAGTTAACAGTCTCATGGGAATTCCCCTGTAGGTAATTAACTGCTATTCTCTTGCTGCTTTTCATTCTCTCCGTCTTTAATCTTTGGCATTTTAGATATGCTGTGTCTTGGAGTGGGCATCTTTGCATCCATCTTGTTTAGGACTCTCTATGCTTCCTGGACTTGCATATCTATTTCTTTCACCAAATTAGGGAAGTTTTCTTTTATTATTTTTTCAAATAGATTTTCAATTTCTTCTCCTTCTGGCACCCCTATGATGTGAATGTTGGAATGCTTAAAGTTGTCCCACAGACTGCTTATACTATCCTCATTTTTTTTGGATTTTTTTCTTCTTGTTCTAGTTGGTTGTGTTTTTTTTTCCTTATGTTCCAAATCATTGATTTGATTCTTGATTTCATCCATTCTACTGTTGTTTCCCCTTAAATTGTTCTTTATTTCAATTAGTGAATCCTTTGTTTATGACTGGATCTTTTTTATGCTGTTGAGGTCCTCATCAAGTTTCATGAGCATCCTTATAACCAGTGTTTTGAACTCTATCTGATAGACTGTTTATCTCCATTTCATTTAGTTCCTTTTCTGGTGTTTTGATCTGTTCTTTCATTTGGGCCATGTTTCTTTATCTGTTCATTTTGGCAGCCTCCCTGTGTTTGTTTCTATGTGTTAGGTGGAACTGCTATTACTCCCTGTCCTGGTTGCATAGCCCAATGTACTGAGTGTCCCATAGGGTCCAGTGGCACAGCCTCCACTATCACTTGAGCTGGGTACTCAAGGTATGCCCTTTGTATGGGCTGAGCACACCCTTCTTTTGTAGTTGAGCCTTGATTGCTGTCGGCAGGTCAATGGGAGGGATTTACACAGGCAAGTCAGTTTCAAGGACTGGCTGTGACCACTGACCACCAACCTCTGCCCTCTGTGGAAGATCAGTTATGCAGGGGCAGGGTGGTGGTGCTCTGTTATGGTCTGTCCACTGGGTGCACAGCCTCTGGGGTTTCCTGGGTGGTACAGGCCAAGCTCTGCTCCCACCTGTGTTCTGTCTAGGGACACTTTGCCTGAGAAATAAAGCAATCTAGATGGCTGCTCCTTGTGCTGGGCTTGGATCACTTAGCAAGTGGTACAGGGGCTACAGGCTTTCTGAGGCTGGCTGTTGCTTGGTTGAGAGGGTTTAGGAAGTTGTGTAGCATGAGCCAGGACCAACCATTTATATGGAAAAGTCATGGTTAACATTTTGAGTGGGCCTGTAATTTGGTTGGGAAGGAGTCTCAGGGGATATCTTGGGTGGAGCAAACAGTATTAGTCAGTTGATAGACTTTCAGATATGGCATCCACCTGCCAGCTCTGTGGCTCTGTACGGGGAGGGCTCAGCAAAGGGGCAGTGGCCTCTGCCCACCTTTCTGTTTGAGAGAAAGCTGTCTGCCAGCTGTTGCCTTAATGCCCGACACTTCAGTTTCCCCTGTATGCCACTGGTGCCCTTCAAGCTGCTACCCCAGTGCTGGAGCTCAGAGGGAGTGAGTTTGAGTAAGTCCATGTGTGGGTTACTTAAGGGGAACTGCTTGGGACTCCAGAAGTTTCTTCCACTGACTCAATCCTCACTGGATTTTGCAGCCAGAAGTTATGAGCACTTATCCCCTGGCATTGGAACCCTGGGCTGGGGTCCTGCTGTGGGCCTGGGACTCTTTGCTCCTGAAATATCCCTTCTGAATTTTTATCTACATGTAGATTGGGACTAGCCTATTTTGTGACTCTACCCCTCCTTCCAGTCTGGATCAATATGGTTTCTTTAATTTCTTCCATAGTTTTCAGACTTGAAAACTACGACTTTCCATTCAGCTTGATTTCTGACAGTTCTGAGTCATGGTTGTTCTATATTCTAGTTGTAATTTTGATGTGGTTGTGTGAGGTGGTGAGCTGTTTACCTCTGCCTCCAACTTGACCAGAAGTCCCTTCTACTACTTCTTTTTTTTTTTTAATTCTTTAAGGCTAGAGTCTGAAATTACTTCTTGTCTTTCCATTTCTTATAGATGTAAATTTCATAGTAAATATTTAGAGAAGATCCCATGCCAAGTGTTACTACTAGCTTTGCTAAAATGGAGGAGCCTGTAAGTTCCTGGGGTTATTATTTTTGTTCATTTCTAGCTTCATATTTAACCACAATTTCTTTTAAGACAGTGCTTTTGAACTGTTTTTTAAAAAGTATAGAGTCTTTTTCAAGTGTTTATTTAAACTTTTTACATCCTATATAGTTTTTTTTAAGGTTCTTATTTATTCAGTTTCCAGGTGCTTGGGGATGTCATCATCCTCTTTATGCGTGAAGGTATTGAATATTGGAAAGTTTCAGTAACTTGACCAAAGTCATTCAAATATAGGCCTGTCTGAAAGCATACAACTTTTATCTCTTTAATTGTATTACTTTTTTCCTATTCGGTAATTATGAAAAGTAGTATTCTCCATATAGTGCCTCTCTTCAGGGGAAATGAAACATTGTAAAGTAATTATCAAACCATGTCAAAGGTATAATTACTTTGTTCCTTCATTTCCCTAACTATGTGTGTTAAGTAGCCTTGAACTATGTAGGTTTCATTTGGCAGAAGAAATCTGCTTTATTTCTAGGAGGTAGAGAGAAAAGCAAAAATGAGGATTGATTTTTGGAAAAAATATTAGTGACTTCTGAATTTTCTGGTGATGAGAAAGAAACTCTAGTAAAAAAAATTCAGACTTTTTGTATATGTGTGGTGACATGGCTTTAAATGCTCTCCAATATTAAAACTTGTACTTCTTCTTGTGTAGAGCTCTCAGTATGTACAGTGTGTTGCCGGGTGTCTGCAGCTGATGCTTCGGGTCAATGAGTACCGCTTTGCCTGGGTAGAAGCAGATGGGGTAAACTGGTGAGTGCCCTTTTACTTTTAATGTAGCATAGCATTTAAAAACATCCATCCTTGACATTTGCAAAGAAATTAATAGTATTAATCATCCAAAAGAAGTAGTTTAACTGTTGTGTCTGTTTAACAGTGGATAATGCTAACCGTCATAGAACTCAATAACTAATAACTACCAGATAGAATATTTCCCCTTTCCCTTGCTTGGTTTGTGCTATTATAAGAGTTTAAGAACTCATAAAAACCTAATTTTTTTAAATTTAATTTTATTTTTTTAATTACTTTACTGTTGTTCAGTTACAGTTGTCTGCATTTTCTCCCCACCTCTCCTCCCCACCCCAGCCAAACACACCTCTCTCCCTTGCTTCCACCCTCTAAAAACCTAATCTTTTTTCTTTTTTTAAAATACATTTTATTGATTATGCTATTACAGTTGTCCCATTCCCCCCCTTCATTCCCCTTCACCGTGCACACCCCCTCCCACCCACATTCCCCCCTTTAGTTCATGTCCACGTGTCATAAGTTCTTTAGCTTCTACATTTCCCATACTATTCTTGCACTCCCCCTATTTTCTACCTACCATCTATGTTATTTATTCTGTGTACCTTTTACCCCTCTCTCCTCCTCCCACTCCCCTGTTGCTAACCCTCCATGTGATCTCCATTTCTGTGGTTCTGTTCCTGTTCTACTTGATTCCTTAGTTTCTTCTTGTTTTTGTTTCAGGTATGGTTGTTAATAATTGTGAGTTTGCTGTCATTTTACTGTACATGTTTTTTTATCTTCTTTTTCTTAGAT
>JAPYXV010004229.1:0-11559 GCA_028533065.1 Trachops cirrhosus
GGGGTAGCAATACTTATATCAGACAAAATAGACTTCAAAACAAAGACCATAACAAGAGACAAAGAAGGTCACTACATAACACTAAAGGGATCAAGCCAACAAGAAGGTATAACCCTTGTAAACATATATGAACCTGATACAAAAGCACCTAAATATATAAAGAAAATCTTCGTGCACATTAAGGGAGAGACTGACAGTAATACAGTCATAGTAGGGAATTTGATGCCATCAGTGTCATCAATGGCTATATCTTCCAGACACAAAGCAAGGAAACAGTGACCTTAACTTTGCAGAGGTCATGGCTGATCTGAGAGATATAAACAAACTGTTTCCCTAAATATTGTTACATATTTAGGTGCATAGGTTCAAGGCCATGACTAGGTGCGTGTTTGTAGCCACAATGTTTAAACCGTCACTTTGGTCATAACACGTGTTAGGTGGTATGCATCCAAAATGAGTCACTTATCAAAATATTTTTGCAAGTGTTGTGAAAAGTATTTATGCCTTGAGCATAGCAATATTGTTTGAGATGACTATTACAAACGTTTTGCAAAACCAATAAATTCAATAAAAATATATATATTCTTTTCAGTTGTCTGTATATACAATTCTATAAGACAGCTTTGTTTGTCCCTTTTCAACGTTTGTTGCAAGGTTCCAGAAATTATAAGAAAATGAGAACATTGAAATTTGTGAAGAAGAGAATTGCATCTGTGAGAATGTGACATAAATTTGGAATCCTCAAAGGATTACAAGCTCAGTGAAATTGTGAAAAATAACAAAAATTCTATTTATATTCAAAGGGAGATGGGAAGAAAGCTTGTATAGCTCAGCCTGAACTAAGAGTAGAAAAAGCTTCCCCAGTGAATTTGTAGCCATGTGCCTGCCTGCATATTAACTTTTAATTTTTACTATCCATTTTATCTGGGAACTACCAAGCTCATAAATTAACATTAAAAACTTATCTAAGTCCACTGATACTTCCAGGCAGAAGCAAAAGCAAGACTTCTCTGGAGGGATACACATTCATACCAGGAGTCACAGGATTTATCTGCTGAAGAGAAGTTACAATCTAAATCTCAGGGCACGTGAGGAAATAATCTACCACTGAGGAAGAGCCAGCAGTCACAACAAAGAGAAAAATTAAGCTCACAAGAACTTCAAATACTACATTTATCAGATAGAAGTGATAAAATAAGAATGTCTAAAATGGCAAACATGAAAGAAATTATGAGTAGATTTCTAAAAAATATATATGACCCCCATATGTGGGGATCCTTTTTTGTGCTGATTTGGAAAGACACCAATAGCACTCTGAAAATAATCTTTACAATTATATTTATAGAAATTTTAAAACTCAATAGACTTTTTACAGCAGCAGATTAACAGGAAAAAAATGAAGAAATAAAGTTTAAAAAATGAAAGATAGTCCTGAAAAATTATTCAGAATAAAGCACAGAATTGTGAAGAGATTGCAGTTATACAGTAGAGGTTTAAAAGTTCAAAAGAATAATTTCTAACATGTGTTTATTAGGGCTTTGAATATTGTGAATATCTGAGCATGTCATATTTGAGGATTTTCCACAATTAAAAAACGTTAATACTCAGATTCAGGAAATACACCAAGTTCCATGCAGTATTAAAAATCTACACCTAGACACACTGAAAGGAAATGAAGGAATATCAAAGTCTAAGAGATAATCTTGAAACACAAACTCATACGGAATGATAATTAGACTAATAGTTGACTCTCAAAAGCAACAATTCTTGCCAGCTGACAATGGAGTACTTACTATCTTCAAAATGCTATAAAAGCTCTTACTGGTGTAGCTCAGTGGATTGAGTGAGGGCTGTGAAACAAAGGGTCACTGGTTTGATTTCCAGTCACGGCACAGGCCTGGGTTGCGGGCCAGGTCCCCAGTAGGGGGAGTGCGAGAGGCAACCACACATTGATGTTCCTCTCCCTCTCTTCCTCCCTCCCTTCCTTTCTCTCTGAAAATAAATAAAATCTTTAAAGAAAAAAGACTTATTTACCATTAAAAATGCTAGAAAAGATGTTTTGATCTACAATTTTATATATATAAAATATATATTTTTTATACAAAATATATATTTTATATATATAAGCTAGCATTTATAAATGGGAGCAAAATGAGCACTTTTTTGCATAAGGACTGAGATGCTTTTCCATTAATAGACTATCATGAAATACTAAAAGGTGAACATCATGAAGGAATTAATTGAAGCTTCAAAGCAAGGAAACACCATAAGAAGGCATGCTTACCAAAGAAACTGATTACCATTTTGCTAATCTGAAGAAGCACTGACTCAAAAAAAAACATTAATGCTGAAAATGACTAAAATATTGTATAAAAATAATATGTCAGACTTAAGGGTGACTTAAAAATTCAAGTGATTTAAGTAGGTTTTGGTAGGAAATAACCAATTACTTCACTAAAAGGGCTTTTAAAGATTGGAAAATTATTTTATGTATCAGGAAGTCCAGAGATCAACAGTCCGTAAATTGGTGCACCAGCTCAATTAGGCAATTGAGGACATAAGCTCCCTTCCTCATTCTGCTCTTTCTTCTATAGTAAGTCTCTGCTATTTCCCCTCATGACTGGAAGATGGCCAGAAGAGCTCAAGTACAACATTCTCACACAAATATGTTCACAGGCAGAAAGAAAGAAGGCAGGGAAAAATACCTTCTCTCATATCTTTCTCTTTTTATCGGTTAAAACATATTTTCCAGTAGCTTCAAAGCAGACTTCTCCTAATATTCCGTTGGCCACAACTGGCATATAACCAATTGTTTGCAGAGGGGAATGTGATTTTCCTGTTTACTTAGATTAATCATGATTTATTACCTTGTGATAGGCTCACCATCCTTGAAGGAATTTTTTCTCAATACTTGAATAAAAGCATAGTTGTGTTAGCCAGGAAGAAAAGAGCAAAATGCTTGTCGTTTAAGCAACTAAAATGGCCTGTCTAAGCATTCTAAGGCCCTAATAGTGCTCCAGAGGAGAAGTGTTAGCTAACTTTAGACTTTAGATTAATTAGACATGCTAAAAACTTAAGGATACATGCTATAAGTGAAATAGAACATATAATTTCCAGCTCATGGGATAATAAAAAGGAATAAAGAAAAAATAGTTTAATCCAATAGAAGGCAGTTAAAGAGGTATAAACCTAGACCACTAGGCACAGTTTCATAGACAGGAAAAAGTTTTATGCCCTAACTCTGTCGCTGACTGGCTGTTCACTGGAAAGTTAACATCTCTCTGGTGCTTGGTTTTCCTAAATGTAAAGTTAAGTGTTTGGTCTGAATGACTTTTAAGGCCCCTTTGAATTCTAACAGTCTATGAAACAAAATGCATGTTTTGGGGAAGCATTCATTACTTTGTATATACTAAAGAATATCATCACTTCTTTCACATATGCATATGATGGATCATATCTTCATTAGCACATATGCACAAAAACATTTCTGGAGCATCCAGGAACAAAAAACATTGTGTTAAAGTTGCTTAATTTAAATTTCATAAAGGCCTTGCCTTAATGAATAAAATCACTACCATTGCCCCTTTCTTCTCTTCCAACTATTTTCTATTGCAAAACACTACTAAATTCACACTACTAATTCTCCCCTTTTTGCCTGTTTTGAGGTTTAAATTAATTAGAGCAATGACTCTGCAGAATGAAGACCTGATTTAAGAAATCCTGAAAAGTCCTCTAGGTTCCTAAAATTGACCTCTATTCATTTTGTCTTTGTTCATGTTGGTGAAAATTCTGTATTTCAGCTTCACCCTAAGTTCACCTGCACCTTCTTAAGCCTTTCCTTAGTTGGGAACTTAAGTGTTTTCCTTCTGAAACATTTTCACTGCATGTAATCAAAGAATAGTGTGACTTTTCAATAAAGCAGGCATTCAGATAAGGCCTGTTAACTACCAAGAGAAGATTTTGCTAATCAGGAAATAAAATAGAAAATGCAAGTGTTAGCTCTCAAAATGAAATGATTTACTCACCTTTACTGAGAAATGATTATAGTTAAATATGTCAAAAGAAGGTGCAGTACACTAGTACAAAGGCAATGGAATCTTACTAAAATAATCCAAAAAAATCTGTTTATGCAATTGTGCTGTTATGGGGCACATACGAGATCATGACCACTTAATTTGGAGGTTCAGATTCACAGGCAATAAAAACCCTAATTCAAAGGTGAATAGCCAAGCAGTTTATTAAGCAAGAGCAAAACGAGGTTCAAGAGCATACATCACCAGATGGGAGTTCACCAACACCCGAACATAGATGCTGGAGACAGCATTCGGGGTCCAACTGGGAAAGTTCCTAGTGAAGCGTCCTTCTCTTGGGTGAGATCCCCACCCGAGGGCTGTGCTTAAATATGTTTTAGACAAAAGTGGCTATGCACCAAGGGCCTTGCATGGCTTGACTAACCAACGGGTCCCTCTGGGAGAAGAGCCAGTTCTCCCTGAAGGAACAATTATATATTAAAAGTACTGATCTCCCAGGGAGAAGGGCCAGTTCTCCCTGGGAGAGAGCATACCTATATTTCACTCTTCCAATTAAGGTCACAGCTCGGGCATAAACAGGGAGGATTCTCAATGTCCTTTTAACCCATCAATTTGGCCCTAGAATCCAATGTGTTTATGGCGTAGCTAGTTAACATCTTGGGGATCATGGTCAAATACATTTTCCTTATTTGACAATACATGAAAATATTACATATGTAGAGCAAAATTATTATAATAATACATATTAAAGTGAGATGAAATATTGCATTCCAATACTTAGATGCAGATACAGACTTAAACAGGAAATCATACCATTGATGATTAGTATCGGTTATAAGATAGGATGCTTCAACTTATTAGCGACAATATATGTTTGATTATATTGTGTTGATTAAGTTGATTCTGGTTTTCATCTAATAATTTTTGCATTAGTGTAAGAATTCTTGATTAGTTCTACCAAGGGGTGTAAATATATATACACAAATGGGAGGGGTAGAGACTTGGGTACCCAGGTGAGAGAAACATCATCCTCTTGGACAGGGGACAGGTAATAAACATCACCCTGCCAGTAGTGAACCTCCAGGTGCTGCAGACACCCAGAGTATGTGGCTTCTGCCCCCAACAGGGACATCTCTGTCTGATTATTGCTAACTAGGCATATATGCTGTGCTTCTATGTCATACAATGCTGAATAATTGTTAACAGGAAATAAAGTAAGAATACATAGATTGGAGGAATGTTGTAGTAAGCAAGGTTCCATTTAAAAGGACTTGAATAGGATTAGGTGCTTTTCATAACTGTGCATCAGGGTTTATAGTCCAGTTGAACACATTGCAATGGTTGTTGGTCGGGCACAGAAAATTGTCTTGCTGGCAGGGCTGACTACAGTTTACCCAGAAGAGCCACAGTTGCGATGTAGGACCGGCAAGAAGGGCTCTGGGTGCCCAGGCTTTGAGCATCCATATCATCCACCATCCAAGGAGAAGCCCTAAAAGACACTGTTATTCCCACAGGAACAACTTATTAGTGAGTAGAATTTCAATACTGTCCTGTCCTGCATAGGTAACTGCTAGGGTATTGTTAGCTCCTTCAGCAACAACTTCTGTGGCCCTGGGCCTATTGTGGGGATGTTTCTTTACCCATGCCTTAGCTCCAGTCTTCATATTGGTAGATCCAAAGCCTCCCACTCTGGTGGTGGCATCAGAGGCCTGGGGAAGTTGTTGCCATTCCCCCTTGCAATAGGGGATAATGACTACTTGAGCTGCCAGTTGCTGGGCTTGCGGTTGTACAGGTTGTGAGGATACATTATGCAGTAGTACTTTTATTTCTCCCACATAGTCTAAATCAATAACTCCAGCCATAATTTGCAATCCCTTTAAAGCTAGACAGGATCATGAGAGAATATGCCCAAAATGTCCTTATGGGATTTGTATACCTAAACCTGTTAGGACAGTCTGAGTAGTATTAGGGTCGATCCAGATCTCTCCCAGTGTGCGTAAGTCACTTCCTGCTGATCCTCAAGTGCCCATATATGGAGCCTGAGCATTAGGATCAATCGCCCACCATTTTAAAGTAGTAGGGCTTTGCTGGCTATGAATCTGCAAATTGGGAGTCATCATTTGTGCCAAAGGTGTAGAATTGCCTAAAGGCCAATTATTCAATTGTTGCAAAGCAAGGTATAAATGATCCTTCCAGTTTTTATAAGAATTATTTCCCAACTTTCTCAGCTTTTCTTTGAGGAGACCATTTATTCTTTCAATTAGGTCCACAGCCTGTGGATAATAATGTGATATACCCATTCTAGATTATACCCATTCTAGGTTATGTTGCTGGCAATAAGTCTCAATTTCCTTTCCTTTAAAATGAGAACCATTATCACTCTGAATTTGTAAAGAGGAACAATAATAAGGTGTAATGATGTCAAGGGTTTTGCATGTGTTTTTCTGAGTAGCACGTTGATATGCACAGGCAAGCAATACCCCTGAATAGGTGTCTACACAAGTACAAATAAGTTGGCATTTGCAACTCACAGGCAATGGTCCAATATAATCTATTTGCCAAATGTGAGCAGGGAGTGTACCTCTAGCTAATTCCCCCATTACTATCTTGGGGATGGAGCGTAAAGCATTCTTTTGACAGATTTCACACTCATCCTTCATTTGCCTCAAAATGGAGAGAGGGACATCTATTCCTCAGGCCTATGCCCACTTGTGCATAGCTTGCGCTCCTAAATGTCCCACTTGAGGGTGTATCCATCGGGCAAGGGAATAGTAATCTTCAGAGGTACAGAGACAGCTATTTTTGCCAGAGCGTCTGCAATGGCGTTATACTCACACTCAGGTGAATCCTTCTTAGTATGTGCATCTACATGGAAAACAGAGAGTGCACTGAACAATATCTCAAATTTCTTCCCATAGGGGTTTTCTCCGAAGTTCCCACCCATGAAGTTCCCAATTATTAGATTCCCAAATGGGCATCCATGTAGTTAGTCCATTGGCTACTGTACAAGAGTCAGTAAATAAATGACATTCTCTGCCCCCTCCTGTACAAGGGCTTGGTGAACAGCTTTCAGCTCAGCCAGTTGGCTGCTGCCCTGTTTTCTGGTGGTTTCTAGAGTGACTAGAGTATGGGGGTTGTAAGCAATAGCCTTCCAATGACTTTCTTGACCAATACATTTAGCTGTTCCATCTGTAAACCAGGCATGCTGTTTCCGGGCAGGGGTTAGGGAGGTATGTCCCACTCCCCAACAGGTGGGGGAACTAAGCTTTTCCTTAGTACGGGGGAGTATAGTTGTCTCCCCCTCTATTCATCCTCCATCCATCACCAGTGTGTGGAGACTCATGACCCCTGATTTGCCAGCCCTCACCCAATTCTGGATGTACCATTTCCACTTAATTAAACTAGCTTCTTGGGCATGTCCAATTTAATGGGATGCTGGGGCACTCAAAATCCAATTCATAATGGGGATTCCAGGTCATAGTAGGACATCATGTCCCACTTCCATCAAAGCCCAGTAAGCAGCAAGAAGTTGCTGCTCAAAGGGAATATATGACTCCCCCATATCGGGTAGTTTTCTAGACCGGAACCCTAGAGGCACCTGCTTTTCCCCTTGCTGCTGCCATAAACTCCAATTTGCATACTGGTCTTGTACAGTAACATGAATTCCCAGAGGGCCCTCTTTCATGAGCCACAAGTCTAAAGCAGTTTGTATAGCCATCTTAGCCTCTTCATGTGGCAGCCTCTTTCTCCGCCCATTCAAATTCATATTTTTTCCTGGTCACCTTATATAAAGGTTGGAGAATTGCCCCTAAGTGCAGAATGTGGGCCCTCCAATATCCAAAAAGACCTATGAATTTCTGAGCTCCCTTTTTACTACGATGTGGAGGAAAATCCAGAATTGTTTGTCTGGCCTTGGGTAGTATTTCTCAATGGCCTTGGTTCCAATGTATTCCTAAAACCTTGACTTGCTACGCCGGCCCCTGTACTTTGGCGGGGTTGATCTCCCAACTCTTTTCTTTCATGTACTGAATGAGGGCATGTAAAATTTCATCTACTATCTCTTGGGATTCTGCTTGAATCATGTCATCAATAGTAGCGAGTAATCTGGGCCCTGGGAAGCAAAGGAAAGTTGTCCAGGTGTTCAGCCACAATTCCATGGCAAATGGTGGGGCTGTGCGTGTACTGAGTAAACGTGTACTATCTCTCCTGCCACAGAAAGACAAACTGGTCCCACTGTACAGGGTCAACAGGGATCGTGAAAAAAGTATTCGCTAAATCAATGGCAGCATACCATTGCCTAGGGAACTTTTGCACTCTCTCATTTAAAGTTATAGTACAGGGTACTGCCTGGAGGCATTCTGCCAACTGGGGTGGTTCCCCAATCCTCACAGGGGCTTATTCCCTTAGCCCATTCTTGTGTGACCTGGGAGAACGGCAAGTCCTCCCAGCCTGGCACTTCACAAATCACACACTGCACTGTAAGCTTACAGGAAAAGGGCATATTGTCCTCGGATCCTGTTCGAGATGCCAATTTTGTGCCATTAAGTAGCACGTATGAGATCGTGTCCACTTAATTTGGAAGTTTGGATTCACAGACAATAAAAACCCTAAGTCAAAGGTGAATAGCTAAGCACTTTATTAAGTAAGAGCAAAGGAAAAGCAAGGATTAAGAGCATACATCACCAGATGGGAGTTCACCAACACCTGAACATAGATTCTGGGGAATCCCGGAGACAGTATTCAGGATCCAACTGGGAAAGCTCCAAGCAAAACGTCCTTCTCTGGGGTGAGATTCCAAAGTCCCACTTTGGGGGCTGTGCTTAAATATGTTTTAGACAAAAGTGGCTACACGCCAAGGGCCTTGTGTGACTTAGCTAACCAACGGGTCCCTCTGGGAGAAGGGCCAGTTCTCCCTGGGAGACAACACGCCTGTATTTCATTCTTACAGTAAAGGTCACTGCTCGAGCATAAACAGGGAAGATTCTCAATGTCCCTTTAACCCGTCAGCAATGCTGGAGGTATAAATTACAATGGTTAGAAATACAGAAGTTTAGAGATGATAAATTGTCTAATTTGCTTTCTCCTTGAGAAAAGGGTGGTTCCACATACAGTGCCCTGACATGTGTCCAAATGCTTGCAAAAGTTTGAGCTAGCAGAGCCTTAGAATTAGGATGGCAGGAAAAGGGTCAAAAGGATAATTTTGAAGTCAATATTTTTATTGTCCTATATTTCTCCTTACCAAAGGGATATTCAGAAACAGATAGTAGGAATCAGTCTAAAGAATGTGGACTTTTTCTTGACATCTCTCTTTATTCACAGAATATTTATTAAATTCCTAATAAAAAGCATGACACAGAATATGTACTGTAGGAGATAAAAGATGAATAGGACAAATAATCCTGTCTCAGAGAGTTAGCAGTCTAGTTGGGGAATTAGATATGCACAGAAGTAGCTATAATATGTAATAGAAAATGCTGCACATGCCATAATAAATGTACAGATGATGTGCCCTGAGAGAGTTCAGAGGAAGAAAGAATAACCTCCAGCTGGGATTTAGGAACAAGAGAAGAAAATTTGAACTTGACTTTTAAGGCTGGGTATGATAAGAATATGCATAAGGGAGTGCCAAGTGTATTTCTGGCAGAGTAAGCCCTGGAAAAAGCAGGGAATCCAGAAAGTGTGGTATAGAAAGGGGAAATGTGAGCAGAAATATCTGACTGGATAGTAATCAAAATAGCTCACATTTACTGAGTATTTATTTTGTACCCAGCACTCTGCCTGATCCTTAATAGTCATTAACATTCAATACTCACAAATCATGTTGAAGCAGAATTTTTATTCATTTTTGAAAGTTAAATTAAAACTAAGCATCAAAATTTAAACAACATGCTTCTTTAAGATGGTTATTTTTCAAATCCTTATAATGCAATATGTATCTCCATTTCTTTGGGTTTGGTTTCTGGAGCTTTACTACAATAGTTTCCTTTGGTGGTACCACGTTTGCCTGATTCTTCATGATCCATGTAGCCTGGCTTTGGCGTCTGTGCATCTGAAGGAGCAAAGACATCTTTAAGTCTTTAAAGGCTTGTTTCGGTGGATAAAGATCTTTTGTCAGTTCTCCAGACAGAAAGTATTGTCTCCAGGATCACAGTAGAGCCGATGTGGAGCTGGGTCAGAGGGCTGCTATTGGGCCTTCAGTGGACTCTTCAGCTAGAGGACCTGTTACCAGATGCATGGACATGCATGGTTCCAGCCAGGTCCCTGGAATGACTCATGCTGAGTCACCCGGTGGGTTCCTAGATAGACAGGACTAGCCCCAGACCATGGCTGAAAGGGGTGACAACCAAATCACGAGGCTGCTTCAGCATCTGCAGCTGAGACCAAGGTCTGCAGGCCTGTCTCCAAGGACACGGGCTCCCAGTCAGTCAGGACTGCCCCTGGACTTGGGCTGAGTAAAGCTGGAACCCACCGCAGGGCTGCTTCAGCCTCCACAATTGGACTGAGTTTGGCTGGCCTGCCTTCAGAGGCATGGAAAAGCTGATCTCTGAACAGGTCTCTGGGCAGGCAGGACTGCTCCAAGAGTGCAGCTAAAGAAAGATCTCAAATAAAACACCTAACTTTACACCTCAAGAAGACTACAAAAAGGCCCTGACTGGTGTAGTTCAGTGGATTGAGTGCTGGCCTGCACACTGAAAGGTTGCCAGTTTGAGACAGGGGAAAACAGTTCCTGTGATCTTGATCTTAACTGTGTCCTCAGATTAATTTCATGCTTAACTATCCTTCACTGTATACTTGAACAAAGGTGGTTTCTATATTTCCCAAGCACAAGCCTTTTTTGCCATTATTCTTTTGAATCTATTTCCTCTGCCTGAAATGCCATCGCCTCATGTTTTAGCCTAGTGTATTCCTTCTTTTCCTTTAGGAATAAGGTATAATAATCTTTTGGGAGTGACCACCATCCATTTCTTCACCAGAAAGATTTAGGTAGCTCTCCTCGATCCTCTCATAATTTCTGGAGCACGCTGTGTCGTCATGAAAACTTTATCCTATTAAAATTGTCCATTTTCATGAAGAGCTCCATAACAAGGCTATACTCCTTTAGGACAGAATTTGTCTTAGTTATCTTTTATTCCAAGTGCCTAACACTGTGATTGGCTTGATATAATATTGTCTCTTGAATAACAGCATCAGGAATTGATAACTGATTGGAAGTTATGAGCAGAGGGAAAGACTAGCCAAGGGTTAAAGATGATTCAAGAAGAAATAGACATCAATGATTCTCAAACTTTATTGTTCATAAGAATCAACTGGTAAACTTTTTTTTTTAATTTTTTATTTTAGTTTATTCAGTACAGTTTCTATCCTTTATTCCCATTCCAGCCCACCCACCCATTCCTCCCCTCCTCCTTCCCCTTTCCAACACCCCTAGTTTTGTCCATGTGTCCTCTATATTTGTTCCTGTAAACCCTTCCCTTCTCCCCTGAAATTCCCTCCCCTCTCCCCTCTGGTCACTGACAACTCTATTTCA
>JAPYXV010004230.1:0-11558 GCA_028533065.1 Trachops cirrhosus
GCTCCACCCTATGGGGCTTAAACCTGACTGCTGAGTGCAAAGTGACTAGATTAAAAACTGAAGGAGACAAGTATAGACTGCAGATCTCTGGCAGTCTCAAAGCAGGCTGCTTAAGGTCAGATGGGGTCATCTGACACCACCAGAGGCAGATCCAGAAAGAAAAAACAGTGGCAAATACTAAAGGCAACTGAGATGAAACCCACTGTGGTCATGTCCATGATTAGTGAGATTTTCCCTCCTCCATACACTTTAACATTCATTTCTTGCCCAGCAAGTTTGTGCATATTAAGTCACTAGAATTTATACTACACTTTATTGCTCTTCTTTCTTATAATAGTCTGAATATCTTTATACCCTTATTAATGCTGGTTCATTTGCTGTTGATACTGAGATTGAGGGGGAGAGCTATTTTTGCGGATGTGGTTTTATTCCCTGGGCTTTGTGGTTTTCTTCTAACAGCACCTACCCAACAGCATATAAAATATGGTGGGTGGAGTTATCCTCATTCAACCGGCTAGAGGGAAGGGCTAACCAAAGAGAGACTCAACAATCAATCAAAATCCAAATACATCCAGAGAGCCAACATAAATGGCATAAAGAGCCATTTCAGGGAAAACTCAAGAGATCAAGGAGACTGCACAACTGAATCTCACAGCTCTCCTAACAGAGAAGTTCACACCACAAACTCAGGGTTTCAGAACAAGTCAATTTAAGAAAGACAGACTCACAAGAAGAGCCTCACAGGCATTTGGAACACAAAGAAACAAATCCCAAATCAAAGGAAAGGAGGAAGCCTCAAAAAGAATGATAAATGAAATAAAGGCAAGTCAGCTATCAGATATTGAGTTCAAAGAAATGATTATAAGGATGTTCAATGAGCTCATCGAGAATTACCAAAAAACTACAGGGAAACTATGATGAATTCACTGCAAACTATGTCGACATGAAAAAGGAAATAGAAACTATCAACAAGGGACAAGAGGAAATGAATTCAATTTCTGAATTGAAGAACACAGTATGGTATTTCCTCAGAAAATGAAAAATGAACTGCCTTTGGACACAACAATGCTACTGTTGGAATTATATCCTAAGAGCCCTGAACACCAATCCAAAACAACCTATGCACCTCAATGTTAATAGCAGCACAATTTACAATAGCCAAGTGCTGAAAGCAACGCAAGCACCCATCAGTAAATGAGTGGATCAAAAACTATGGTACATTCACACAATGGAATTCTATACTTTGCGACTGCATGGATGGAACTGGTGAGCATTATGCTAAATGAAATAAGCCAGGTGGTGAGGGACAAATACCATATGATATCACCTTTAACTGGAACATAATCAACTAAAGCAAACAACAAACAAAATATAACCAGAGACATTGAAATTAAGAAGGGAGGGGGGAGGGACCTGAGGGGAGAAGGGTTTTCAGTAACTACTATAAAGGATACATGGGCAAAACAAAGAGGAAGGTGGAATCAAGGGGGGGAGGTGAGTTTGGTTGAGGTGGGGGAGGAGTGGTAAGGAGAAAATGCAGACAACTGCAATTGAACAACATAATTAAAAACATGAAAAGTAAAAAAAAGAACACACTAGAAGAATCAAAAGCAGGCTCAATGAAGCAGAGGATCAAAACAGAGAGCTAGAGAACAAGGTCAAAAAAACTCCCAGAAATAGCAAGAAAAAGGAAAAAAAGACTCAGAAAGAAAGAAGAGGTGTTATAGGAACTGCACGACAACATGAAACATAATAATATCCATATATTAAAGATAGCAGAAGTAGAAGAGGAAGAGCAAGGGAGCAAAAAACCTGTTTGAAAAAGTAATGATGGAAAACTTTCCTAATTTTATGAGAGAAAAAGTTGCACAAATACAGGAAGGAAAGGGGGTCCCAATCAAGAGGATCCCAAAGAGGCCCACTCCAATACACATCATAATTAAAATGGAAAATTCCAAAAAAGAGAGAATCTTAAAGGCAGTAAGGGAGAAACAAAGTAACATACAAGGGAGCTCCAATAAGACTAGTAGTTGATTCTCAAGAGAAACACAAACAGCCAGAAGGGAATGTAAAGAAATATTCCAAGTAATAAAAAGCAAAGGCCTCCAACCAAGACTAATCTACCAAGCAAGACTCTCAATTAAAATGGAAGGCCAAATAAGGAGTTTCCCAGACAAAAGAAGTCTCAAAGAATACACCTTCACCAAACCAGCACTGTAAGATATGCTGAAGGGACTGCTTTAAAAACAGAAAGAAAAAGAGTGAAAGAGAGAGGAACATAGGAATGGAGGAAAGAAAATAGCAATGAAAAAGTAGCTATCAATAATAACCTGAAATGTAAATGGATTAAATGATCCAATGAAAAGACATATAATTGCATGATCCCTACATATGCTGCCTACAAGAGACCCACCTCAGAACAAAAGACCTACACAGACTGAAAGTGAAGGGATAGAAAAAAATATGCAAAGCAAATAGAGAGGGAAAAAAAGCTAAGGTAGTAATGCTCATATCAGACAAAATAGACTTCAGAATAAGGGCCATAAAAAGAGACCTCAAAGGACACTTCATAATAATCAAGGGGAGAATCCATCAAGAAGATACAAACATTGTAAATATATATGCACCTAACATAGTAACATAAAAAAAAATAAGGAAATATATTTCCCCATATATATAAGGCTATATATAGATCCTTTCATCCCCCAAAAGCAAAACACACATTCATTTCAAATGCACATGGAATATTTTCAAATATAGATACATGATAGTACACAAAACAAGCCTCAAAAATTTCAAGAAAATTGAGATCATATCAAGCATTTTCTTTGAACACAAAGGACTGAAACTAGAAACCAACCTCAAGGAAAAAACTCAAAAACACTCAAATTCATGAATTGAATAACATGCTGGAGGAACAATAACAAAGACAGCACAGAGCATGTTGAAGGAAAGAAATAACCAAGATCAGAGCAGAATTATGTCTAGAGACTAAAAGAACAATTCTAAGGATCAATAGATTGAGGGGCTGGTTCTTTGAATAGACAAAATCTACAAGCCTTTAACAGACTCACCAAGAAAAAAAAAAAGAGGACCCAAATAAAAACAAACAGAAATCAAAGAAGAGAGATTAAAACTGACACCACAGAAATACAAAGGATCATAAGAAATTACTATGAAGTAAGATATTTCACAAGAAATTTGAAAACCTAGGTGAAATGGACAAATTTATAGAAAAATACAGTATTCCAAAACTGAATGAAGAAGAAACAGAAAGCCTGAACAGACCAATATCAGCTGACAAAATCAAAGTAGTAATCAAAAATCTGCCAGCACAAAAAAGCCTTGTACTGGACAATTTCACAGGAGAATTTTACAAAACATTTAAAGAAGAGGTAACCCCTATCTTTCACACACTATTCCAAAATACCAAAGAAAATGGACAACTCCCAAACTCTTTTTATGGAGGCAGCATCACCCTATTCCCAAAACCAGATAAAGATACAACAGAGAAAGAAATTTTCAGGTCAATATCTCTGGTGAACATAGACATTAAAACCGTTAAGAAAATACGGCAAACCACATCTAGCAATACATTAAAAAGGTCATACACCATGATCAAGTGAGATTCATCCCAGGGATGCAAAGATGGTACAATATTCACAAATCAATCAACTTAATACATCACATAAAAATAGGAAAAACAGAAATCACATGATCATACCAATAGATGGGGAAAAGCATTTGGTAAGGTACAGGACCCATTTGTGATAACACTCAGCAAAGTGGGAATACAGAGAGCATTCCTAAACATAATAAAGGTCATGTGCAAGAGATCTGTACCCAATATCATACTTAATGAGCAAAAACTAAAAGTTTTCCCAGTAAGATCAGGAACAAGACAAGCGTATTTACTTTCACTACTTCTCTTCAACACAGTGTTGGAAATCTTAACCATAGCAATCAGATAAGAAGAAGAAATAAATGGCCAAAATTGGAAAGGAGGAAGCAAAACTGTCATCATTTGCAGGTGGGGTGATATCATATATAGAAAATACTACAGACTACATGAAAAATCTACTTCACCTAATAAGTGAATTTGGCAAAGCAGCAGGATAGAAAGTCAATATTCAAAAATCAAAGGCATATTTGTATACCAACAATGAAATATCAGAAACAGAAATCAGGAAAGAAATCCCATTTGATATAACCATAAGAAAAATAAAGTCCCTAGGAATAAACCTAACCAAGGTGGTAAAATAATTCTATTCAGAAAACTAGACAACACTAAAGAAAGAAATTATGGAAGACACAAACAAATGGAAGCATGTACCATGTTCATGGATTGGAAGAACTTTCTTAATCGAAATGTCCATATTACACTAAGCAATTTATAGATTCAATGCATTCCTTAATAAAGTACCAATGACATATTTCACAGATAAAGAACAAGCATTTCAAAAATCTACATGGAAACATAAATGACTCCAAATAGCTGCAGCAATTTTGAGAAAGAAGAGCAAAGTAGGAGGGATCACAATATCTCATACCAAACTGTATTACAAAGCCACTGTAGTCAAAACAGCCTGGTACTGACATAAGAACAGACAGATAGACCAATGGAAAACATTACAGAGCCCAGAAATCAACCCAACTCTTTATGTCAATTAATATTTGACAAAGGGGGCAGAAGCATAAAATGAAGTAAAAATATCCTGTTCAACAAATGGTGTTGGGAGAGCTGGATAACTACATGGATAAAAAAATGAAACTCAATCATCAACTTACACAATACACAAAAAGAAACTCAAGGTTGGTAAAAGACTGGGATATAGGTCATGACACCATAAACGTCCTGGAGGAGAACATGGGCAGGAAAATCTCAGATATTCCATTCAGCAATATTTTCACCAATATGTCCCCTAGAGCAAGGACATAAAAGATAGAATAACCAAATGGCATCTCATCAAAATAAAAAGCTCTGAACAGCTAAAGTACACTGCATTAAAATGAAGAATCAAAAGTATGGGAAAACATATTTGCCAATGATACTTCAGACAAGAGTTTAATGTCCAAAGTACATAAAGAACTCACATGATTCCACTCCAGGGAGACAAACAACCCAATTAAAAAATGAGCAAAGGACTTGAACAGCCACTTCTCCAAGGAGGACATACAAAGGGGCCAGAGACTTATGAAAAGAAGGTCAGTATCACTAGCTATCAGAGAGATGCAAATAAAATCAGAATGAAATACCACTTCACACTAGTGAGACTAGCCATCATAAACAAATCAAGAAACAAGTGTTGGAGAGGATGTGGAGAAAAGGGAAGCCTAGTGCACCATTGGTTGGAATGCAGACTGGTGCAGCCACTGTGGTAAACACTATGGAATTTCCTCAGAAAACTAAAAATGGAACTGTGTTTTGACTTAGCAATTCCACCGGTAGGATTATATCCTAAGAACCCTGAAACACCAATATAAAAGAACCCATGCACCCCAATGCTCATAGCAGCAGAATTTACAGTAACAAAATTCTGGATGCAACCTAATGCCCATCAGTAGGTGAATGGATCAAAACCTCTGGTACATTTAAATGGTGGAATATTAGTCAGCAGAAAGAAAGTAGGAACTCCTACCCCTTGTGACAGCATGGATGGAAATGGAGAGCATTATGCTAAGTGAAATAATCCAGGTAGTGAAATACAAATACCATATGATGTTACCTATAAGGTGAACTTAATGAATTAAGCAAACAAGCAAGCAAAATATAACCAGAGACATTGAAACTATGAACAAACGGACAGTACCCAGAGGGGAAGTGGGAGGGGATAATGCAGGGAAAGGGATAAGGGTTTTCAGGAACAACTATAAAGGACATATGGACAAAGCCAAAGGTGGGTAAGGTCAAGGATGGGAAGATTTGATGGCTGGGGAAGGGCAAAGTGATGAGGAGAAAATGCAGACTGCTTGAACAAAAATAACAAAATGGTAAAAACGTATAATGTAGTAGCATTGAAAACTTATGTTTTACTTTGTATCTTATAATATCAAATTTTCATTGTAATCATATAATTGTTTTTAAATGAAATTTTCAATCCTAATATAATATCCAAAGAAATTATGAAAAGGAGTAGAATAAATTAAACAAATCACAAAAAATCTATTGAATTTTGGTTTGGAAATCAGTAACTTGTATGAATTCTCTCTATAAAATCATTTGGCTAAAAATTCTACCTATTAATTTTGTTATTTTCTATGTGTTCAGGATATGGCTATGAGTATCTTATCATCAATTTACTTGTGTCTATATTTAAAAGCAATGTGTCAGCACTTAGTTTAAAAAAACTTCTTTTAGGAGAGGAAGATGGGGGCATGGTAGGAGGTTGTAGATTCCACTTCCCCCTACACATAGGAGAAAAACCTATCTGATCTACAGAGGAACATAGGAAACAGCCAACAATATCACAACATATATGAAAATAGGAGATCAAAAATTGTAGCGGACATTGAAAAATCAGACAGTAAGGAGAGTGCTTCAGAATAAGGGCCCAGGGATCACCTCGGAGACCAGGGAGGTTGCAGCCCCAGGCCCAGGGCTCTGGGGTCTGCCTCAGGGCTCCCAGGAGAGAACAGGGTCAACCGCTCCCTCCCTGGCCAAATAAGGGTTGCGCAATGCCGGGGGAGGCCTGGTTGCTTGAAAGCACAGAGAGGGGAGTGAGGACTCAGAGGCAATCACACAGGGGCTGTGAACACCCACACATAGCCCTGGAGAGAGTGTGCACCCCAGCATGTACAGCTAAGGGCAGCCTGGCCAGGTGGCCTGGGCATGTGCCCACGCCCCCAACCCTGAGAATGTGTGGTTTTGTGGAAGACCTGGAGCCCACAGCTGTGAACAAGGAAAAGGCAGGGGCACTCCATGGGATCTCAGGTGCCCAGGACGTGAACTCAGGGTAAGTGTGCACCCCTCAGGATCCCTGGAGCTCACACACGTGAACCTAGAAAAGGCATGGGCACTCCGCAGACTACCCAGTGACCATGGAAGTGAGCTCTGGAGGGCATGCTTAGGAGCGCCCAGATCCCACACCCAGGGCTCTCCTGAGAGGCAACAGTCAGGGAGAGTGCACAAGACACTGAGTGTTGAACGGGAAGGGAGAAAAACCACAGGAATTGCCCCTCAGCCTCCTGAAGCCAGCAAGACCAGAAAAATTGGTTTGGCCAGTTTGACACCAACAAAAGATTTTTTTGTTTGATTGTTTGATTTTGTCTTTTTAAAGCAACTTTTTATTTTTTAATTCTTATTATTTTTATATCTATCAATTCCTTATGCTTCTCTTTCTTTCTTTCTAGTATTATTCCTTATTCCTTTCTTTCCAAATTCATCTCTTCTTCCTTCTGTCTTCTGCTTTCTATTCCTTCTTTTTTTCTTTTTTTTAACCTGCAAGTTAATGCATGTTTGTATTATCATTTATTCATTATTCTTACATTTTTTATTTTAATAGTATTTTAGTATTCCTCTTCTTTCTGTATAGTATTCTTTGCTTGCCTGATTATATTCTATCATTTGATAGATTTCCCTTGTTATCTCATTCATAGTGTACTGCTAATTTACTGTCCTTCATTTGTGTTCCATTAGTACACTACTCAAGGCTCTATACTCCCTATGCTTGTTACCTAGATCCCATAGATTCTGTCATATGACTGTTGCTCTAATATTACTGTAAATAATAGCTATTCCATACAATTGTAAATACTACACAACACCCCTCCCAGATCTTAGCCCACTTCTCAGTTTCCTGAACTCTATTACTGTAGTAAACTATATTCTCTCACCCCTACAACTATGTAATATTTTCTACTCTCACCCTACCTCAGAATCTGACATCCCACAACATAACTATTTTCTAGATGCAACTCACAATCCTTTCCTTCCCAACAAGAGTCTTATCTTCTGTCCACCCATTCTTAAAAGTGGCTAGTGGGGTGGAAAGTCATGGTTAACACTATACATAGCCAAAGGATCTCTTGTCACTTCTCTAGTGGCTGCTAATGTAAATACCATAAAATACTCTTTTGCTGTCTTAATTCATTTTCCTGTACCTATCCAACTGACCACAAAAAAGAGAACATGGAAGCTTTGAATACCAGGATATGTGAAGGAGACTGCACCACTGAATCTCACAGGTATTCTACCTCAGAAGTACACACCGTAAATCCAGAAGGCCAGAACAGATCAATTTCAGAAGCAGAGGTGAACAAGAAGAAACTCATGAAAAATGAGAAGATGAAGAAACAATCCCCAAATAAAGGGAAAGGAGGAAGCCTCAGAAAGAATGTTAAATGAAATAGAGACAAAACAACTATCAGATATTGAGTTCAAAGAAATTATTATCAGGAAACTCAACAAGCTCATAAAGAGCTACCAGAAACTAGAGGGAAACAACAATGAACTCACTGCAAACTATATCAACATGAAAAAGGAAATAGAAAGTATCAACAAGGCCAAGAGAAAATGAAGAATACAATTTCTGAACTGAAGAACACAGTAGAAGGAATCAAAGGCAGGATCGATGAAGCAGAAGATTGGATCAGTGAATTGGAGGACAAAGTAGAAAAAAAACACACAGAAAGAGCAAGAAAATGAAAAGAGGCTTAGAAAAAATGAAGAGGGATTAGGAGAAATGCAAGACAATATGAAACGTAATAATATCTGCATAAAAGAGATACCAGAAGGAAAAAAGGAAGAAGAGCAAGGGATAGAAAACCTATTTGAAAAAGTAATGATGGAAAACTTTCCTAATTTGATGAGAGAAAAAGCCACACAAATCCAGGAAACACAGAGAGTCCCAATCAAGAGGAACCCAAAGAGGCACACCTCAAGACACATTATAATTAAAATGGCAAAATTTCAAGAAAAAAGACAGAATCTTAAAGGCAACAAGGGAGAAACAGGAGGTAACATAAAAGGGAGCCCCATTAAGGCTAGCAGCTCACTTTTCAATGGAAATGCTCTAAGCCAGAAGACAATGGCAAGAAATATTCCAAGAAATGAGAACCAGAGGCCTGCAACCAAGGCTAGTCTATCCAGCAAGGCTCTCAATCAAGACAGAAGGCCAAATATGAAGCTTCCCAGACAAAAGAGGTCTAAAAGAATACACCTCCACCAAACCAGCTGTGCAAGAGATGCTAAAGGGACTGCTTTAAGGAAAGGAAGAAAAACAGAGAGAGAGAGAGGAACACAGGTACATAAATGGCAATGAATAAGTACCTATCAATAGTAACCTTAAACATAAATGGATTAAATGCTCCAATCTAAAGACATAGAATAGATGAATGGATAAGAAAGCATGACCCACACATATGCTGTCTACAACAGAACCACCTCAGGATAAAAGACCTACAAAGGCTGAAAGTGAAGGGCTGGAAACTAATTTTCCAATCAAACACAGGGAAAAAAGTTGTGGAAGCAATACTCATATCAGACAATATAGCCTTCCAAAAAGGGGCCATAAAGAGAGACCCAGAAGTTCACTTCATAATACTCAAGGGAAGAATCTACCAAGAAGACATAAACATTGTGAATATATATGCACCCAATATAGCAGCATCCAAATACATAAAGAAAATCTTAGAGGAGTTCAAAAAAGAAATTGATAGCAACACAGATATAGTGGGGATTTTAAAAGCCCACTGTCAACAATGGACAGATCTTCCAAACAGAATGACAAAGATATTGTGACACTGAACAATGCCCCAGATGAAATGTACTTAACTGGTATATATAGCCCTCCATCCCAAAAAAGCTAAATACACATTCTTTTCAAATGAACATGGTACATGTCAAACATAGACCACATGATAGGACACAAAACAAGGCTCAACAAATTCAAGAAAATTGAAGTAATACCGAGCATATTCTCGGATCACAAGGGTCTGAAGCTAGAAACGAACCCCAATGAAAAAAACCCCAAGCCCTCAAGATCATGGAGATTAAATAGCATGCTATTAAACAATGAATGGGTCAAGAACGAAATTAGGGAAGAAATCAAAAAGTTTCTGGAAACAAACGAAAATGAACTCACAACAATCCAAAACTTGTGGGACATTGCAAAGGCATTTCTGAGAGGGAAGTTCATAGCGATACAGGCCTACATAAAAAACATAGAAGCATTTCAAACAAATGACATAACTCCACATCTACTAGAAATCAAGGAACAACAACAAAGACAGCCCAGAACAAGTAGAAGGAAGGAAATAACCAAGATCAGAGCAGAATTACATGATATAGAGACTAAAACACAATTCTAAGGATCAATGAATCCAGGAGCTGATTCTTTGAAAAGATAAACAAAATCGGCAAGCCTTTAAGCAGACACATCAAGAAAAAAAGAGAGAAGACCCAAATAAACACAATCAGAAAAGAAAGAGGAGGGATTACAATGGATATCACAGAAATACAAATGATTGTAAGAAATTACTATGAAGAACTGTATGCCAAGAAATTTGAAAACTTAGGAGAACTGGAAAATTTTCTAGAAAAATATAATCTTCTAAAACTCAATGAATATGAAGCAGGAAGCCTGAACAGGCCAATAACAGCAAATTAAATTGAAGAAGTAATCATAAACTCCTGACACAAAAAGACCTGTACCAAATGGTTTCATAAGAGAATTCTACAAAGCATTTAGGGAAGAGCTAACCCCTAAACTTCACGGACTATTCCAAAAATTTCTAGAAGGTGGAAGACTCGCAAAATCTTTTTTATGAGGTCAGCATCATCCTAATACCAACACCAGATAAAGACACAAGAAAGAAAGAAAACTTCAGGACAATATCGCTGATGAACATAGGCACAAAAATCCTCAACAAAATATTGTCAAACCACATCCAACAATACATTAGAAAGATCATACACCATGACCAAGTGGGATTCATCCCAGTGATGCAAGGGTGGTTCAATATTCACAAATCAGTAAATATAATTCATCACATAAACAAAAGCAAACACAGAAATCACACGATCATATCAATAGATGCAGAAAATGCATTTGATAAGGTACAGCACCCGTTTATGATAAAGACACTCAACATAGTGGGAATAGAGTGATAATTCCTCAACATATTAAAGGCCATATATGAGAGACCTACAGCCAACATCATATTCAACGGACAAAAACTAGAATCTTTTCCACAAAGATCAGGAACAAGACAAGGCTGTCCACTTTCACCACTTCTACTCAATATAATACTGGAAGTTTTAGCCACAGTGATCAGAGAAGAAAAGGACATAAAAGGCATTCAAATGAGAAAGGAGGAAACAAAACTGTCACTGTTTGCAGATGACATGATAGTGTACATATAAAATCCTATAGACTCGGCCAAAAAACTGCTCGACCTAATAAATGAATTTGGCAAAACAGCGGAATACAAAGTCAATATCTAGAAATCAAAGGCATTTTTGTACACCAACAATGAAACAGCAGAAGGAGAAATCAAGAAACAAATCCCATTTGATATAGCAAAAAGGAAAATAAAATACCTAGGAATAAACCTAAGCA
>JAPYXV010004231.1:0-11556 GCA_028533065.1 Trachops cirrhosus
ACTTATCTAAGAAAAAGAAGATAAAAAACATGTAGAGTAAAATGACAGCAAACTCACAATTATTAACAACCATACCTAAAACAAAAACAAAAACAAAACAAACTAAGCAAACTAGTAGAACAGGAACAGAACCACAGAAATGGAGATCACATGGAGGGTTAGCAACAGGGGAGTGGGAGGAGGAGAGAGGGGGGAAAGTTACGAAGAATAAGTAGCATAGATGGTAGGTAGAAAATAGACAGGGGGAGGGCAAGAATAGTATGGGAAAAGTAGAAGTTAAAGAACTTACGACACATGGACATGAACTAAAGGGGGGAATATGGGTGGGAGAGGGTGTGCAGGGTGGAGGGGAATGAAGGGGGCAATGGGAAAACTGTAATATCATAATCAATAAAATATATTTAAAAAAACTATAAAAAAACACAATGCCCTTGATCCCACACATCCTTGCAATTACCACTGTCTCCGTTACCTTCATTTTTCTGAAAGTTTTCTGTATTCATTACCACCCCCCTCGTTCTCTCCTTGGTCTATTGCAATGGGCTTCTGCACCTATTATTCCATGGAAACAAGTCTTACCAAGGCCAACTACTGCCTCCTTCTTGCTAAATATGTCAGCAATGTTCTGGTCCTTACCTCCACTGACTTCTCAGCAACACTTAACTCTGTGTACCTCTTTTCCTCCTACCTGCAACATTCTCTCTTTAGCTTCCAAAATGCTGAACCCTATTCACTTTACTCCTCTTTTCTGGAACCTTCTGAGTCTCATGTGAGGACTCCTCCTTCTGTTGAAGAGGAGTCCTCACTAATGTTGAGGTGCTTTGGGGTTCTTTTCCAGCCATTTTTCTTCTCTACTTACAAACTCTCTCTGGTCCGTTTCATTCACTTCCACTGCTTTGATTACAATTTATATACTGGTCAATCCCAGTTCAGCCCATATTTTGGTTGTATGCTTTAGTACACATATCTGTTTATCATACAGTTACCTCAGAAATGACAAATATCTTGAACTAAACTCATAACTTCCCTTCATATAATATGCTCTATCTCACTGAACTTGGATGATCCTACTTATTCCTCCACTACAGCCAATCAACTGAAAGTTCTATCTAACTTAATTGTCTCCACTCCATTCACTGCTCACCATCTCTACGTCCACCAGGACCGCCTAGGTCTTCACTGTTTCATGCTTAGATGATGACACTGGCTCCTTTACATGACACACAAGGCCTGGATAACTTGGTCCTTGCTCACCTTTCACACCTAAGCTTTCCACACCTCACCTGAACATGTTTTTCTTCTCTGCCCCTCACTACCATGGGCTCTTCTCTCTCCAGGCTGTGCACCTGCTGTTTCCCCCACCTCATGGTCTTCACTCAGGCCCTCTCTTGCTGGATAACTCTTAGAAGGTCTTGGTCAAAAACCACTCTCAAGGAAACCTTCCCCACTCATCTCATCTGGGTAGAGTTCCCTCTTCAGAGCCTGGCATGCCAGACTGCTTCTACCAGAGCACTTAAACACTGATTGGCTGTTGGCTCATCTGTCTGCCTCCTGTCCTACAACAGATTGTTGTGTCCCTGGGGCTTGGCCCAGGGCTGGTCATGGTAGGTACTGAGTCAATGAAAGAAACATTTAGCACAGTAGGTGATTAGACATCTAGTGGGCAGCACAAACCAGAAGTGTAGAGAAGAAATCAAGGGAGGGACTGAAAAAGCCTTTATTCTTCTACAGACTTTGGTTGGAGCCCAAAAGGAGGGGAAAGCATTTAGCTCCGATAGGAAAGGCCTTTCAATACACAGGGTGCGGCAGACGAAAGGCTTGAGTGCGGTTGGTTGGGAGGGTACGAGAATGTCTTATGTGAGATGGACAGCAATTTGAACATTTCACCTAAAATGTCATACAGTGTTCTTGAGTGTGATATTGTTATGTTACAGAATTACGTGCTTATGATTTTGTAATTAAAAAGGGGCGTTTTTTTGTGCTGGACCCTGTAAACCCATCAGCACAGTCCAGAGGCTCACAATGAGTCTGGCCTACTCAGGGAATAACGGAGTCAGCCTGGCTAACCTGGAGGGTTTCCGACTGGAGAACCTCACCTGCCAGGTGGGCAGAGGTTTGTGCCTTCTCCTGTGGCAACAGGACGCTCCAAGATGATTTGGTTCAGGTGAGGAAACAAATGTTTTAGGAAGATTAATGTGGTGGAAATCTGGTTTTCAGAAGTGAGCAAAGGCAGATTAATCACCCAGACAATTGTTACAGGTGTCTAATTAGGATATGAAAGAGCCTTGGAAATCATCTAGACCAGTGGCTCTCTCTCCTGTTTGCACTTTAGAATCACTCGGGGAGCTTTTGAAAAACACGGACACCTAGAGCCCTTTCCCAGATTGTTTCAATCAGAATTTATGGAGGTGAGGCCCAGGCATCCATATTTTTAAAAGCTCCCCAAGTGACGCTATTGCATAGCTGGGGTTCCTCATTTTCAAGGAGAGAAATCTAGGGCTCAGAGAACTAAGATACGAACTTAGACCACACAACCAGTCAGTGGCAAAGCAGGACCTACAAGTGAGCACTAACTCCTAATTCTTTTTCCCCACACATTGCAGTCCCTCTTACAGTCTGGGTCAGGGTATGAAGGTAGAAAAGGAGAGAAACGGAGAGCAGTTTGATTTAGATCAGCGATTTACAACCAGTGTGCCATGGCACACCGGTGCCGCAAGAATTTTGAAATCATACGTACCTGACTATTTATTTAGTCAGGGACACTGACCTCTTTTTCCTTTAAACTGTCAAAAAACCCCAAAAAACTGACAACAGCCAACACAACAGCTGTCCAGTGTGAATGAATCAAACTTATACCTATTTTTTTTGCAGGAAATTGGCAAAATATTTATTTTTTGGTATGCTACAGAATTTTAGTAATTAGTTTATGTGTACCATAGGATGAAAAAGGTTAAAAATTGCTATGTGTGGACCAGAAAATTAGCCCCATACTTAACCTGCCAAACTCGGGTGAGGCCTATGCCCTGGCCTTACTAACTCAGAGACCTAAAGTAACCACACAGGATGGTCTACAGTTAAAACTCTCCAACTAAAAGCAGTTCAAGGCAAGCAGTCATGTCCTAGGGCTGTATTTTTCCCTAATAAAGGTCATTCTTTATCTAACTGAGCCCGTCTGTTGTCTTTTTGCATTTACCTAACAGGCCTTTGGAGTGTCAGGGTCATTTCCTTTATCCAGACCCCTCAGGGCACCAACACTGTACCAAAGCAGAGATCACAGAATCCCTGATTGTTATTGTTTTCATGTTGATTTTTTTTCTTGGCTTTTGCTTAACTTATTTTTTCCAGAATTTTATTTATTTATTACAGATTTTAAAAGATTTTGTTTATTTATTCTTAGAGACAAGGGAAGGGAGGGAAAAAGAGAGGGAGAAAAACATCAATGTGTGGTTGCCTTTTACATGCCCCTCCACCGGGCACCTGGCCCACAACCCAGGCATGAGCCCTCACTGGGAATCGAACCAGCAACCCTTTGGTTTGCAGGCCGGCACTCAGTCCATTAAGCCACACCAGCCAGGGCTCAGAATTTTATTTTATTTTATTTATTTTTGCATTACTATTTATTCCCCTTATAACCTCTTTCATGTTAACAGTCAACTATCCTATACCTGCCAATGTAAAAGATGTGTCCATTCCTTATTTTAAAAAAAATTTTATTTATTTATTTTTTGGGGAGGGAGGGAGAAAAAGAGGGAGAGAAACATTGATGTTTGAGAGATATATTGATTAGTTGCATGTCCCCAGCCAGGAACCTGGCCCACAACCCAGGTATGTGCCCTGGCTGAGAATAGAACCAGAGACCTTTTGATTCACTGGCAGGCACTTAATCCACTGAGCCACAACAGCAGGGGCAAAGATGAGTCTATACCTTTTGGTTTTTATCCAATCCCAGAGATTTGCCCTCTTTGTTTTCTCCCGCCTTCCTAATTTATCACCAGTGGATTTCATGCAACCCCCTTACGTCTTCCCCATTGATTCTGATGTATAAAATAAGCTTTAAAACTGCCATTTTTTCTGGAGCATTTTTCTCAATCCCTTAAGATTTTGCTTCCTAGCAATTGTCATCAGTTTGGCTCAAATAAACTCATACAAATTTTTACAGGCTTGAATGTTTCGTATGTTGAGATACAGATTAGTTAGAAGATAAAATACATCTTTATGAGCAATTCGCCCAGCTCTGAAACGCCATCTCTTTGACTGAAATGGGAACAAAGGTGCTACTTGTAGCCCCAGGGTAAGAATTAGACATAGTACGTGTAGCCCGTGACTCTGTACCTGTTAGTAATATGATCATGATTTTCATTATTATTGGAAAGGATAGATATGTGACCTTCAAAGAACTTGTAGGACTTGGTAACTTATTAAAGGTTTAGAAGGGGAGGGAAAAACAAGAACATCTAGTTTCGAAATCTGAGGGTCTGGAGACACAACGGTTCCACGGTAAGGCCGGCAGGCTGATCTAGACAGGGAAAGCGAATTCGGGAAGGGCCGGTGGGGCTGGGGACCTCAGCTGTGACCGACCACTCCCGGTAATCTGTACCCAAAGCATGGTAGGCACTGCTCTCAAGGAGACAGGGACTTAAAGTAATTTGTTTACTTTTGTTTGATAGGCTAAACTCTTGTAAATCTCCTCCTTTAATAACTGGCTTTCAAATATTAATCAATTTACAAGAAAGTTTAAATCCTGTAAATTACTCTCTGCATTAAGAGATTTCAGTTTGCAGGGCTTCCTGGAGAAATGGCTGATTCTAGATCTGACATAAGGAATTGCAAAACAAGCCCACAGTACCTTGTGCCACAAAGCTGAAGGGAAATGGGAACGTGTCAAAAGTATAGACTCTGGCTTAAGCAGGCCTCCACTGATCAAATTTGCAACAATTTAAACACCAAAAAGAAGAATAAAGCAATAGACTGCAACACATTAAATACAAAAGAACACATGATCTTTTAGAGATATACACTAAAATACTACAGATAAACTTACATGTCTGGATTAGATTCAAAATAATATTGGGCAGGGGAGCGTGAGTGGGATATGGACAAAACAAGAGTACCAAATTTTTCCGATGGTAAAATGAACCAGACCATAAGATGCATCCAGGTTTTAGAGAAGGAAAATGGGGAAAAATTTTTGAAGAAAAAAATGTGGTAAAATATTTAATAACATAAATAACATAGGCCACCGCCCCCCACCCCCTCAGCAAGCCAGGCAAGCTACATTTGGACTATAAGACACACCCCATTTCCTCCCAAATTTGTGGGGAAACAGTGCGTCTCATAGTCCGAAAAATATGGTAGCTGGTGAGCACTGCAGCTGGCTGAGCATGGGGGCTCATCACACTATTTTGTCTACTTTTGTTTGTCTTTAAAATTCCCCATTATGAAAAGTTTTAAATGATGAAAATAAATAAATAAATAAATAAATAAATAGCAAGAGATAAGAAAAAGCTCTGTTTTATGGAAAAAAATCTCAGTCAGTAACTGTAGGTAGGATAACGCAATTAGAAAGTCATTTTGCAACCACTGGTGCACTGTTCAGGTGAGGATTACAAATGCAGTCTCAAAGCCCTGGGTGAGAGGCTGGGGGACAGGAGAGTCACGTGGTCCTAAAACACCATCCTAGAAATCATTTCCTTACAAAGGGAACAAGTACCTTTGAATACCTTGAGAAAAACCTGGTGGAGGCCACCTTGACCAAGTGATCACACTCAGAATCACCAATAATAGGTAAAAACAACATTGCGTGTCATACCAGAACCATTTAGTTTGAATCTAATCACAAGGAAACATTCCAACAACTCTACACTGAGGGCCACTCTGCAAGATGATTGACCTGGGCTGCTGTAGACTAAAGAGAGACGTGACAATAAATGAAAATAGTGCCCTGGCTGGTATGGCTAAGTGGGTGGAGTGCTGGACTGCAAAACAAGGGGTTGCTGGTTTGATTCCCAGTCAGGGCACATGCCTGGGTTGTGGGCCAGGTCCCCAGTAGGGGGCGTGCAAGAGACAACCACACATTGATGTTTCTCTCCCTCTCTTTCTCCCTCTCTCCCCTTCTTTCCAAAACTAAATAAAATCTTTAAAAAAATAAAATAAATGAAGTTAGTGCTCTCTGATTTCTAGAGTGAAGCATTATTGTAAAGGACATTATTGGGTCACATGGAAGAAATTTGGTATAATTTTATTATAGTAATGTTAAATTTCTTGGATGTGATAGTGATATGGTTGTGTTAAAGAAAGGTCCTTGTTCTTTGGAGATACCTGTTGAAGTATTTAGGGATAAGGGGTCATGATCTTTGCAATTTACCTTTTTTTTAATCTTTTTATTTTATTTATTTTTAGAGAGAGAGGAAAGGAGAGAGAAAGAGAGGGAGAGAAACATCAATGTGTGGTTGCCTCTCATGTGGTTCCCACTGGGGACCTGGCCTGCAACCCAGGCATGTGCCCTGACTGGGAATCAAACCAGCGACCCTTTGGTTTGCAGGCTGGCACTCAATCCACTGAGCCACACCAGCCAGGGCTACCTTCTTTTTTTAAATCCTCACCTGAAGACATGCTAATTGATTTTAAAGAAGGGGGAAGAAAGGGAGAGAGAGGGGGAGAGAAACTTTGATGTGAGAGAGAAATATCAATCAGTTGGTTGCCTCTTGTATGCACCCCATCAGGGGACCACACTGGCACCCCAGACATGTGCCCTGACCAGGAATTGAACCAGTGACTTTTTGTTCGCAGGCTGGCACTCAATCCATTGAGCCATACCAGCCAGGTTCCAGACTATTTTGTAACGGTTTTTAATTTTTACCAATTGCATGTTTTACTTGTTTTTTTTTTAAATGCACAAAATGGTTAGATAAATGCTATCCAGGTATCATGCTCCCTGTGAAGGGTGAGTTTTTAAAACTAGAAGAAAACAAGAATAATCTGTAATTCCACCATCCAGAGAATTGCTGTTAATATCATAGTGTATTTCCTTTTAATGAAGTTTCTGAATGTTTTATACGCAAGAGGGTTTTTTATTATCTAATTTGCAATATTGTCTCTCCTCATCATTTGTCTAAAAGCGAAAACAATTTATTACATATTTTACATTTTAACATGCATTTTATTTTAACTGTGTACTTAAAATTATTTTGGTCCTGGCTGGTGTGATTTAGTGGATTGAGTGCCGGCCTGCAAACCAAAGGGTCGCTGGTTTGATTCCCAGTCAGGGCACGTGCCTGGGTTGTGGGCCAGGTCCCCGGTGGAGGGCACGCAAGAGGCAACCACACGTTCATGTTTCTCTCCTTCTCTTTCTTCTTCCTTTCCCCTCTATAAAAATAAATAAATAAAATCTTAAAAAAAATTATTTTGTAAGCCGTTCCCAAAAATCTTTATTTTTTGAAAATATTTTAAATGACTATATAGTATTCATCATACCTAATCATTCTATTATTCAAAATTTGAGTTTTTAGAAAATTTTTTGCAATACTTTGGTTGCAAAAAGTATTTATAGTGTGCTCTATTTGGAGTAAGAAAAGGAGGGAAATAAGAACACACACATGTATCTGCTTAGTTGCACAAAAAACATAGGCTAAGAAAATAATGAGATTGATGCATACAGGCGACGGGTGGGAATGGCAGGAAAGGACGGCTGAGGGGCAGGGAGAGGGGCTGGGGGCCGGCTGCTCCAGGTACACTCTCTGCGCAGCCCGGACTTCTGGGACCACACTAATGGTTCAGAGGAAATTGAAAGATACAATCAACAAGGATAATGGTGAACTATAAACAGAACTACATTTCAAATGAATAGCATACCAAGGGAGAAAGGAAAAAGTACCTGAAGTAATTTTTAAACACAGTATTCTGACCACATACCTTTAGGCTAAATACAGAACTGTAAATCAACACTGAAGTCTAATTAGTAGGTTTGTTTTTCACAGTGGTATAGATCAGCACTTCTGAAATTATTCTCTCTACATTCTTGTATTAAGCAAATAAGTAAACACACCGTGGGGCTGGCTTTCTCACTCTAAGAACAGGGGGTTACAAACACAAAGAAGGAGACTTCAATAATGAGCCCTGAGGTGCTGGATTAGATGGAAGTATCCATATGAACTAGATAATACAGGTTGATAGATAAATAGTTACAAATATTGGGTATGTGTAACGCACATAAGTCCCAGCTGAGCCATCCTCAGCAGTATGTATATGTAGTGCTGAGAACTTGGTTTCTAAATACTGTTCTCCACTAGCAGAAATGGCCTCCTTAAAGGAATGGTTGATTCCGGGGCGGGGCAGGGCAGGGCAAGTAGAAGATGAACATGGAACATCTTGTTCTGCCAGAAAGTGAGGAGCGTGCTCCAAGCATGATGGAGACATGTAGGGAGGACCAGCGGCCAATTTGGAAGGGCACCCACTGGCCATCAAGTTAAATTGAGTATCAAAATAAATGACTGTAACAAAGTATAACCCATTGAATAAAATAGGCATCTGTGAGTCCCTACTGATAGAAGCAAACATAAATAAAAGAAGGAAAAGGCTTTCCTTAGATTACAATGCCAACAATTAATTCAGAACAAATGACAGAATCAGAAAATCTGTATTTGGTGACCATCATAATAATAGCTGATTCAGTAGTAACTGACTCGGTCAGGAATTACTGATGGAAGCTTAAACTGGTGTACACAAATCTGATGAGCAAAACTGTGGGTATCTACACAGTTTCAAACTACTTCCCAGAAGGGACATAGTAAGATGCACCAGATACCATTTTAAGCAAGTGGTCAAAGTTAACACCACCAGTAATGGGACAAGTCCGCATCGTGAGGACACATCATTTCTGTGGCAATCCTACCAAAAGTGTATGACCTAAGTCTAATCATGAGGAAATGTCAGAGAAACTCAAATTCAGGGACATTCTATAAAATAATTATTTGTACTCTTCAAAAATATAAAGGGCATGAAAGACCAAAGAAAAACAGAGAAAATTCCAGACTTAAAGATGTGACAAGAAAATTAGACAGTAATCCTGAATTGGATCCTGAACCATAAAAAAAACCCACAAAATAATTTTTTTTTTGCTAAAAGGGACGTTACTATGAAAATTGACTAAATCTGAATAAGTTCTGTAGATTAGATGATAATATTGTAATAAAGCTGATTTCTTGGTTTTGATAACTGTACTAAGGTTATGTAGGGAAATGTCCCTGTTTTTAGAAAATAAACACTGAAGCCCAAAGTAGGAGTCAAGAGGCAACATGACTGCAATTTACTCTAAAAAATTTTAATTTAATTTAATTTAATTTACTTATTTTTAGAGAAGGGGAGGGGAAAGAGAGGGAGAGAAACAACAATGTGTGGTTCCCTCTCAAGCACCCCCCCACTGGGGACCTGTCCCGCAACCCAGGCACATGCCCTGGCTAGGAATTGAACTGGCCACCGTTTGGTTTGCAGGCCGGCGCTCCACCCACTGAGACACACTAGCCAGGGCTAAAAAAAAAAAGTTGTGCTTGTGTGTGTGTGAGAAAGAGAGAGACAGAAAGAGGATGAAACAAATGTAGAAGTTAACACCTAGGGAATCTTGGTAAATGGAACATAATTCTTCTTTTATTTTATTTATTTTTTTAAACAGAGGAGAGGGGAGGGAGAGAGAAACACCAATGTGTGAGAGAAATGCTGATTGTTGCCTTTCACACCCCCAGAACTGGGGACCTGGCCTGCAACCCAGGCATGTGCCCTGACTGGGAATTGAACCAGCAACCTTCTGTTTTTCAGGCTGGTGCTCAACCGATTGAGCCACACCAGCCAGGGTAAAAACTCTTTATACTATTCTTACAAATTTTACTTTTCTCTAAGTCTGATATTGTTTCAAAGCACACACACACACATCTTTGATACCAAAAGTAATGGAGGACTCAGGAGGGTCAACCATGGGGTGAAAGCAGGTGGGGAGTGAATGCACTCGGAATGAGTGGGAACCAAAAGCTAGGATGGGCAGATGGGGGTGAGGAACAAAGCTGATGACATTTGAGACTGTTCGGAAACATAATCCTCATGTGGTTTAGCTGACTGCCCGTGGTTAATTTACCTCCACAATGGCATGGTAAGAGCAGATTTTAGTACTTGGTCAAATAACAGTGCCCTGAATCCTCCCTGTATATGCACCTCCCTGGTGCAGACCAGTTATTCACCAATGAGTCACACTGAGTCCCTGAGACTTTCTGGTTGGCACCCAAGAACCAGCCACAAATAGTACATGGTCATGTGACCTAGTGGCTTGCTATATGATAGGTAAGTAAATAATCTTTAATAAGCTTTCGTTTTAAATGCCAATAATACAGTCAACCAAATACATATATATATAAAGTCTTCATTTTAAAGTTGTCAATAGGTTCTGCAAGTTTAAGTGAAGTGATGTATAATGAAATGAGTTTCACCATAGGTTAACTGATATAAACAAGAGTTAAACCCTGGCTGGTGTGACTCAGTGGATTGAATACTGGCTAGTGAGCCCAAGGGTCCCTGGTTTGAAACCCTGTCAGGACACATGCCTGGGTTGTGGACCAAGTCCCCAAAAGTGGGCATGTGAGAGGAAACTACACATTGCTGTTTCTCTCCCAATCTCTCCTTTCCCCTCTCTCTAAAAATGAAAAAAAAAAGAGGACTTCTGGCCAAGATGGAGGCCAGATAGGTAGATACACTTTGCCTCCTTGCACAACCAAAAGAAGAACAAATTTAAAAACAAAAAACAACCAGAACTGCCAGAAAATCAAAATGTATGGAAGTCCAACAAACAAAAAGTTGAAATATTCACCTACACTGGTAGGAGGGACAGAGATAGGCAGCTGGGGCAGAGAGGATGTGCGGCAAGGGGGCAGGCAGCTGGAGGATCAGATGGACGAGGCAGCAGCTGGCGGTCCCACATTTGCCCAGGCAGATAAACCAGGAGGAACAACTGGGGAGTGAGACAGACTATGCAACCCAGGTTTCCAGCAGGGGAAAAGAAAGCCTCAAAATATCTGGCTGTAAAAACCTGTGGGGGGACTTCCAGTCAAATGGAGGCATAGGTAGATGCACTGTGCCCCCGCGCACAACCAGGATAGGGACAGCAACACTATGGAAACAGGATGGCAACCAGAACTGACAGAAAATTTAAAGGCATGGAAGTGCGACAACCAGGGAGTTGAAAATAGACGATCGTCCAGACCGGTAGGAGGGGCGGAGTCAGGCCGGGTGCGGGATGCGGAACAGAGAGCTGAACAACCGGGGCGGCATGCAAGTCCCCAGCAGGCAGACCCTGGGCGCACAAGTGTCGGTGGCTGGTGGGCCAGGCTGGGAGGTGGCGACCGGCAGACCCAGCGAGGCGGCCATTGTGAAGCAAGGCACTGCGCACAACTCAGGGTCCCAGCACCGGGAAATAGAGCTTTGGGTCACTGACTGAAAAGGAGGGTCCCACGGGGTGCACGGGCCCACCCACGCTGGGATTGGTGCCAGAGGGGCCCAGTTGGCTTGTGGAGGGTG